>CAHIKZ030000091.1:2725000-2817500 GCA_903632075.3 Acanthosepion pharaonis | reverse complement strand
TGTAACAGCTAAGTACTGAGGTTAATTCATATAAAAAGGTTGAATTAGATAGATAGCTAACATTTTAGTGTAATGACTGAACATACAAATCCACAACCCTATCAGTCAAGCCAATTAGGCGACCATCGAAGCTTACTTGAGCCTGGGCATTGCCTTACATTCATCTTGGAAAATGTACACATACTTTTCAGGGTGTATTTTTAGGAGAAAAAGTACATCTTGTACACTGGAAAATAAGGTAATTCTATACAGTGGTGGGGTCTTAAGGATTTATTGTTTTATATTTTAATAACATATCAACTCTTAATACAAGGAGCGGGGTGACATTTTTTGCAATATGTTATAAACAAGAGATCTTAATAATAGATAATGTCAAAAACTCATTTAAAGGGTCAAAAAGTATGAAACTAATAAACAGGGTGGTTTAATAATGTAGGAAAATTTCCTAAAAAAAAAACTTAAAAAAAAAAAAAAAACTTTACCTATCCTGTCTATTCTACTTGGCACCTAAGTGTAGCTTAGTACAGCAAAAGATTGCATGAGGGAAATAGAAATCCTTCTTGAGCCAGTACTGCAAATGGGAAAGGCTTACCAGTCTGGATAATCAGTACAGTTGACCTCCCTTTATCAGAGCAGAGGATACGATCCCAGATAGCCAGCTGTTGCCAAAAACAAATAGAACACAACCACACACACATATATATATATATATATATATATATATATATGTTTTATTGTATGCTACATATGATACTAATATATAATAAAGCTCTATTACTTTTTTTTATAATGTTCACCCAATACAAAGCCCTAGTGTCACTCAAGGTAGGGGGTAACTCTATGATATTTTAAGAACTTTTGACCTGATAGGATAGGTGAGGGAAGGAATCCAATCCACCCACCCCTATTTCAAAAGAAGTTGGCTAAATGAGAAAAAAATAAGAAAAAAGAAAAAGTCTTTTTTAAGCAGGCACTGACGATACTAATTCTCTGTCCATCATACACTGCTTGTATGTGACTTTGCGGGTGTGTATGCAATGCATGCACATATGTCTATGCTGTGCATCAGTGACATGTGCTTGTGCCATTTAATGTATACACATATACAGACAGACAATTTAAACTGAGTTTTGAATAAGACATAATTCTGAGCAAAAAGATCATATAAGTTGGAAATAACCCTAAAAAAATTAGACAATTATAATACTTTATTGAACTTTTGGAAAATTATTAAATAATAAATACAATTACCATATATACTTGTGTATCATGTTGAAGATCTAATTTTGAACCTAATTTTAAGAGGGTTACATCATACACAAGATATAAAATTAGCATATGTACTGCTGGCCCTAGCTACGCTGTTGACCAAACTATATATCTATTTACTGTAGTCGAATTAGTTTCAAATTTAGATCTTCAAAGGCTGCATGTTACATGAGTATAATACAGTAACTACAAAATTCTTATAATCAAAGGAAGCAATGGTAAAAAGTGGGGGCTCAGTTTTCTATTGTTCTTTAGTATTAAACTCATCCCCCATTTCTTGGCTATAGTAGATTCAAAGATGAAATTCCAAAACACCCTTACAGGTAATCAAATGAAAGGATGATAAAAATTGAGGATCAGTTTTGTATTGTTCTTTAGTATTAAACTCATCCCCGATTTCTTGACCACTGTATATGCTATGCATTTCTATAATCTGAACAGACTTTAACTTACTTCCAAAAACTATTCTTATAGGTTGGTTTGTTATATATACTGTATATATTGGCGTATCATGCGACTTCTGACGACCTAATTTTGAAGCTAATTTTAAGGTGTTTGCATCATATACAAGATATAAAATTAGCATATGTACTGCTGGTCCTGGCTATGCCATTAACCAAACTATATATCCATTTACTGTAGTCAAATTAGCCTCAAAATTAGGTCTTCAAAGGTTGCATGATATGTGAGTATGTATGGTATTCTTTTAATGAATTTTTTCTAATTTGTTGAAATATTTTCAGAACTGTCATTGAATTAAACTATACGTTCACACAGTAAACATATCTACACACATAACTTAAACAAAATTGAAATGGACATCTGAATCACAAGAGCTAATTTCCCTTCCTGTCTGGTAACAACCCTGGGGTAACAGGAAAAGTATATAATCCAGCACTTTGAAGTCATTCCCATGACTCCTGGATTTCAACTGAATGCATATTCTAATAAATGTACTATTTTAAATGAGCAAACAATTCGGATTTGAAATTTATTCATCTTGATCAAAAGTAACAGGTACTGAACAAGTAACTAACATTAAACTATAAGAATGCTATATTTGCTATAATTAACATTATGTAATACACAGAACATTTTTTCTTACAGTAAACACATCATCATGCAATTTTTTCTTTTTTTAAGTCAAGATCTTTCCACTTATCTCTTAAAAGAAAAAAAAATAATAGCTTTTCTTCAAATAAAATGCTGTCATTATTAACCTTGAATTTTAAAACCATTATTAAGTAAAAATTTTGAATTTGTTTAGTTCAGGGGTTGAAATTGTGTAAAGTAAAACCATGGATTGAGAGAAAAGGAACAACAATATTTGTTCTATCACCTTTTCATTTAAAGGAACCACTTGAAACAATCCCTTTGGCATAACTGAAATGACATCATCATTAACCTTGAATTTTAAAACCATTATTAAATAAAACTTATGAATTGGTTATATCTGGGGTTGACAATGGATAAATGAAGTTGTGAAATGTAAATCCATAGATTGGGAGATAAGTAGAACTACGGTATTTTTTTTTAGTAATATCAAATTGAAATAATTTTAAAACCAGTAAGACTTATTAACCCTAGAGCACTAAGCATCAATTAAAGTTACACCACTACTAACCATGGCTATATCATACCCGATTTTGAAAATATCAAAAAAAATATTAAATATAAATCTTTATTTGAAATATTTTACATGCAGGCACTTCAAACTTTGTATTTTGAGTTAACATTAATAGAAACTGAAAAACATTATTTAGGCAAGAAAATCAGGTACTGAAAATTTGTAATTAAAAATAGGAAAATAAACACTGGGTATATTATACCCATGGTTAGTGTTCTAGTGTTAAGATTGCTAATCATGGTAAGAAAAGTTAAACTTCAAAATTGTTTATTTCTGGGCATGACTAGATGCAAGTGAAACTTTGTAAAATGAAATTGTAGATAAACCCGGTATGGAGAGGCCTTGTCTTGGCTTGTGATTATTCCTGGAATTATTTAAACTAGTATCTTCATCTTTGTTGTTTTGATCACCAAGTGTTGGTCAATATTTTCTCCAGCCATCCTTGTATTCCTGTCAAGATTTTCATCTAACACAGTTTTTTATCTGATCAACCAAAACAGTTCATAAACCAAATTCTTCTTTTTTTTTCCCCTTTATTTTCTGCGTCATTGTTCATCAACTTTTTTTATGAATGTTAAAAGAAATGAATTTGTGGATTAAATTTGATCAACTTCAAAAAGAAAACAATTCTTTTTAGTTAAGCTAGGAATTTGGAGTTTGATTTTGATTCCAACTGTCAGAGGAGAAGATTACCAGTAAAAGCCATAATTCAAAAACATTTTTAGCGAAAGGACAATCTGTGTGCATATGAGTTGGCTTCTAGAATTCAAATAACCAAAAAACATTAGGACCTTTCAACTGCATGAAAATTGTCTTTCTAAAATTAAGAGTTAAATTGGTAATACATGGTTGTCTATCCACAAGATGAGGTTTAATGTGGAGGCCTGTCAGACATTCATATGGATAAAGGCAAGAACTAACCAGTATCATTGGCTTTTGTGACACACATGTCACACCTGTTAGTGTGATGAGTGGTGCTTCCTGCAAAAAGGATATCTAGGAATTAGGCTTATCTTTCTGCTTTAAATCTTTGTTCAGACTAAATTGACAAAACAGAACATTGAAGTGTATCGTGTTTGGTGGATGAGTGTGTTGCATATTTCTGTTCAGACTATACTGACAAAAGGGAACATTGAAATGTCTCTTGCTTAGTGGATGAAGTAGTTTCATATATCTCAATATACCACTGAAGCATAAGTAACAACTAGGATTTTGAATACTGATTAACTGATGCACACATGAACGCAAACACATGACTGTATGTATATAACTATGGTATTGTACTTGAACACTGATAGGTCTTTTAATATGTACATGTATATGTTTTTATATGGAAAGAGAGGCATACAGGTTTTTTTTTTCTTTTTATATATATATATATATATATATATATATGTATATATGAGTGTGGGTGTGTATAATTAGATGGGTACTTGTATGTCTTGCAATAGATATGGGATGGCGGGTAATATATGTATATGTACGTATAATTATAGGATTTTGTGTATTCGTATATATAATATGGGAGAATATAGATATAATAATGTAATTACGTATGGATATTGATATGTTCTTTGAATGCATGCATATGTGAGTGTATGTGTGTATATGTATACATATATATGTGTGTGTGTGTGTGTGTATATATATGTATATGTGTGTGTACGTGTAATGTGTGTATGTATAGATGTACATGTATAGGTATTTGCATGTGTGTGTGTATATATATATATATATATAGACCGAAATGTCCGACGTTGACTTTATATTAACATTAATACAGCATAATTATATATTAAGATTTTTGTTTGTTTTTTCTGTATATTTTTCTTCATACTGTCGGATCTATATCCATATATTTGCTTATATATATATATATATATATATATATAATTATATATGTATGTATGGATATGTATGTATATATGTGTGTATGTGTTTTTCTACAGGTGTATATGTGTATGTGTATATATGGATTTATATGTATATAGGGAGATGTATGTATGTGGATATAGATGGGTGTTCGGATATGTGTAGAGGTGTGTTTTTGTATGGATATATGGAATATTATAAAAGAAGGACCTAATTTTCTGTTAGTAATGTTTTATCCAAATTTCTCCTCTAATATTCTCCAATTGGAAATAAGTTTAAATAATACGGAGGTAAATTTTAAATTGATAATTTAATTTAAATTGAAATATATTACCCTTTAATAATCATTATTGATGATAAAATTATTTAAATTGAAATATATAAAAACTGTCATGGGTTTAATTTATGAACAAAAGTCAAACGGATAGATATCAACTTAATAATCAACAAGAAAAAAGTTTAAGCAAATAAAAAAGATTACTAGATGTAAAATGAATTTATCCTTTCAATGCACTTTCTATGAATTTTTTTTTTTTTTTCCAATTGACTATTTCATAGAAAATACCCAAAACTCCAACAAACATCAAATTAAATTCTTCGTAGATTGTTTAGACAATTTAGATTTATATCAAACTTTAACCCCCAAATATACCCTTCTCTCATGATTTACTTTATTGTATCTTTTTCCTTTTATGTTGGTTTTCTTCTTCCTCCTTACCCATCTATATCTAGAGATAACATACGTTAAGTTAAGCGTCGTTTGGCCCACACCAAGTGAGCTTAAGGATAAAGAATTGAAATGGTACATCTAACTCACTCATGTCTTCTCTCCCCCCTCACTTCCTCACTTTACATATGCTTAATACGGCCCGTCAAAAATGTGTAAATTTCTTTTCATTTTTCATTCCAACCTTTGGAAGTAAAGTCTGATGATCCAGAGCCCTTTAAAAGGGCTGTGGTGAAATAATTTATTACAAGGAACCTTAAAGTGGTCTGTTTTTATTCAAATTTATTTGCTCTGAATTTACATTGAGCTCTCTGGATATCATCCTTCTTGGGTCTACCCATATGGATTACCTAGTTTTGCATAAACTATATATATATATATATATATCAAATTTGGTCGCATTCCAGACTAATCTCAGTTTAATAAATATCTAAAGAAATAAGCTTTAGGTGATGAATAAAAAAAGATTCCTGGTAGTGTTTGTTAACCTAGTTGACTGGACTTTTATATACAGTATTGTAAGTAAATTTAATTATATTTTGAAAGATGGTGAAGTCCATAACATCTGTGAAGAAAAAAAAACTTATCATTTAGAGAAGAAGGATGGTAATCATCAAGTATATATTCCTGATCGTGATTAATGCCAATCAGTATTGATCACAAGCAATGATATCAGTCACAATATGAAACAATTATCTTGCCTCAAATGCATCCAATAATTAGGTATTAGCAAGAAACACTGAAAAAGAAGCAATTAGGTTCTTTTTATTTCTTCTAGAATAAAACAAAGAAATTGTCTAAATATTACAAACAAAAGATTTGTGCTTATCAATAATGATTACATCTAAATCTTTTCAGTCTTCTCATTATCAGAAACAGAAAGCTGGCTCTTTTCTTAAACTAATGAAGACAAGAATACAGTTATTCTCATTTTCTCAAACAGGTAGACGTGTCTTACACTAATGATGCAAGAATATAGTTTTTATCCTGTAATATAAGATATCTACAATGAGAGTCGTAAAAAATGACTTCTTTTTATATTTTCATGTTCAAAATATTTTATTTAAAAATGGCTTACTTTTCAGTATTGATGAAATTTTAAACTAAAATCAAAATAAAGTAATATTTTGGAGCATTCAATATACTAAAAATAGACCTGCAATTTTTTCTATATCCCTTGAAATTTATAAAAACAATTTAAAAAAAAAAATAAAGTCAATTAATGATTGATCAGTTGCAAGGAAGCTAATTATATAAACCATTACTTCAAGATTGAATTCATTTTTTGTTGGTCACTTCACACTTGTGACCTTGTGTCAGACTAAGTACCTATTTGTGCACCTTTCCTTGATGAAATCCAAAGAAGAATCAGCACTATTATTGGTCCTGATTTGGCATCTTTGCTACCTCCCTGTACCTTTTCTATGAATACTTTCATGGCAATTGTTTGAATGAGATCTTCGCTATGGTACTTAAGACTTTATCAATTTGAGTTCAGTATTAGACTGACAAAAATGCCTCATCATTTTACAACTGAGTTGGCTAGATGTAACAGTAAGTTCTATACTAAACAGTTTATTTTCTCATACTTCTCACTTGTGGAACTCACTTTTGGCTCCATGCTTTCCGGCCAACTTTAATCTTCAAAAATTTAAATGCAATATCAATCACTATCTGCTGTCCTCATGATTACTCTTACTTTGTTCCTGCACCTTAGCAATGTTTTTATTTTCTAATTCTTCCACACTCATTAACTGCTTGTGTCTGAGTGGCTTTACTGGCTTGCTTGGGGTGAATGCGATTAAAAAAACCAATGTTTAACATGCTAGTCTTTTAAATCATTATTTCTGTATTGAACTTGATCTTCACTAGGTATACCACAATTTGAAGTGGAATTTTGTAAATATTAATGTGTATGCCTGTATACACTAGGTTGTCTAGCCTTGGATGGCAACCAGTCTAGGAGAAGGATAACTCTGAATTCAAAACCATGGAGAAGGCAACAGAACAATTGCACAACTTCTTTCCAAAGAAGTGATGGTAATTCATAGACAATTAAGAAAAAGGAGTTATAACCACTTATATCTTGAAGGGACATGGTACGCTAACACATAAACCAGACTTCAAGGAAAATCTATATGGAATAATATTTTCCATTCTGAAATTTTAAGGTCAGGTATTCATTAATAATTCAGACCAATATTTTTATATTTATTGTTTTAAATATTACATTGCAATTGGTGGGTACTGCAACACTAATCAAGTGTATATCACATTCAATAATCTTTAATATAGAATTTTTTCACATTCACCACATTTAGCTTTCATTATTTTTTATTTCTTATTTAATTTTTTTTTTTTTTTTAATTTTTTTACTCGTGTAAGATTATTCCTCACTAGCAGTAGAGCCCAGCATTGCCCGGGGATATAACAGTAAGAGATAGATCAAGTATCCACCATCATAAAGACTGAAAAATAAAATTGACAAAGATTATTGTTTAAGGTTGACGGACATGCATGTCTTAATTAGTTTTTTTTTTTTTTTTTTTTATGAATTGGTCAAACCCAAACTCAAACAAAAACATTGCTTTCAATCGTTATGAGTCTCTACCGATTAAATAGAATTTTATTATAAACAATTGTCTTGTAAATGGAATTTTTAAAGCATTCTGAATATTAAAAATAAAGAAAAAAGTGTGCAAGAGAATAAGAAACACTACCTGCCAAAAAAAAAAAGTGAATTTTTGTTTTATCGGCTGAAAAATATAGGAAATCTGATCCCATATATAAAGGAACCCCCACACACACACACAAACAACCTGGGTTTTTAAGCCAATGTGAGTTGTCCCCCTTTCATTCTCACGATGTCTCTTAGTCGTGTTTTCAAATTGATTTTGTGCAAAAACAATTGTATTTTTCCCATTTTGGGGGCTGTTAGAACCACCACAAAGTAATTTTATGTAGTCCTGTGAAGTTTTGTTGAAATTGGTTGAAAAATGTAGGAAATCCGATCCAATATATAAACGTTACAGACACACACACACACAATCTGCGTTTTATAATAAGTAAGATTAGATTCTATGAATAATTTTTGTGTAAATTGTAGGGAGAAACAATATAGATTTTTTGTTGTTACAATACAGATTTTCTTATTTGTGGAATGTAACTGTTAACTTGGAAAAGACATGAATCCACCTCACCCTGCAGTCTATATGTAAATAAAAGTATAAGGTAGTGAAATGGTTGTCAGCATTGGAAAGGAATTGTTAAACAGAAATGCAAATTTGCTTAAAGCTGGTTGTGTTCATTTAGCAAAAATGATTTTGTGAAAGGCATGAATCCACATTTCTATATCCTGTCCTAGCCCTAGATAGATTACCAAAGAAAATTTCTTGTCACTGGCATGTCATAATATTTGAAAAAGAATATAATAAGAGAAAGATCAGTTAGAGAAACCATTCTTCCATTAAGGACCTTTCCTCCCTTGTAAAAGTAACAGCATATCACTTGAAGAAGACCAGAGTGTACAACAGCAGAAATGTTGTGAATATGACAATAAAGATGAGGAAAACAGTCTGAACAATGTAAATAGTATAAAGAGTTACAATACCTTATCTCAGAAATATAGACAGATGATAAATTACACTTATTGTCAACCTTGACAAGAACCAGCCACATTGTAATAAAAATGTTTGTTTGACAAACAATGAGGTGAAGGTTGAAGATAAACAAAAATTTAAGATTTCTGGATGACATGCACACCTGATGAAGGTCAGTGAGCTGACCAGCCAAAATGTAGGTATGAAAACAGCAAAAAGTAAGGAATGTCAGAATGAATAATTCATAAAATTATCTGGATGACCAAAATGCCTGGCACTAACTCACCCCCTGCCACTGACCTAAATTTCACAGCTCAATTGATTAGTATCATTAAATACCTCCAAAACATATACTGATGAATATATATATGCATTCCAGTTATGTGTAAATAGCAGGACAGAATGGGACCTATAGCCTTGGGTGGCCAACGGTTTAGGAGAAGGACAACTCTGAATTCAAAACCTGCAATGGGGTCGTTCAGGGGACCTTGCCCCAGTTCTCTGTATTCGGCTCTTCCAAAAAGTGTGGGTGGTTCTGCACAATCTTTCACCATTATAATCAAATGATATGTGCAGGTAGTCTGGCTGTTGGTTCTAGAAACTGTGCTGCTTGACCCTCATAAGTTGAAAATGACAGGAGAGTCCTGTATATTCCATACAGTAAATATATTTCTTAAATGTAAAGAATCTCTTTTATCCCATTCCTATCCACCCAATTTTGTTTTTGTTTTTCTTCATTTCCTTCTATTCATTGAAGTGTGCAGTAGCAGATTGATACATTTTAAGTATAACTATCTTTGCCATGGAGCTGATTCCAAAGACATTTGGAGCTTTGGAATTCTGTTATCATCAGTTTGAATGGAAGCTTTGTTACATTGCTACAAATGCAGTACGATAGACTGAGTTCTTTGAAAAAATGTTTGCAAAGTCTAACAAATGAATCAGGTGGTTTCAGAGATAATTTTGTTAGAATTTCTTCAATACTGAAGTCTCTTTCTTGCAGTAAATGGTCATCAGCAGGACAATCAACCTCATGTTATGTTGCCAAAAAATATAAAATTTAATCGTATTTTAATTTTAGAAATTAAATTTAATGTTATTTTAATTGAAGATATCAAATTTAATGAAATTTTAATCAAATCTTAATGGCAATCAGGAAAATAATCTTATGTTGCCAAAAATATCAAATTAAATACCATAATTTTGTCTATAATATGAAATAAAATTTCCATTTTTTTGTATATTCATCAAAAACTTACAGGTACTACAGAGTCTATGTTCCAGAGATTGCTGGGATGTGTTTCTTTTTTTAATGTGTTGGGTTTATTGAGTAATATTTAGGGAGTATCTTCTACAAATATAGACAGCGCCAAGAAAATAGACGTTTGATGAACAACATTATGAACCTTTTCTTGTTATCGTACACACTGGAATAACAGTTTTATGAGAATATCAAGAAAAGATTTCACAAGTCTCCATTATTCACAGTGTCAAATGGAAAACCTTTATTATAAAACACAAATTAACTCAAAACTGTTATTTATTTATACCGATTCCTTGTGGAGTTTGCAAAGAAGCACAGGCTAAACATAGGTTGCAGCTGTGACGACAACAGGAAATTATTCTGTTTCACAAGAAACCATGGAAATTCATGAAAAGCCATGATCTAGAAGAACATGGCATTTAAAAAAATGTTTGATAAATGGGTTCAAGATAATTCACCATTTGTGGAACTTTCTTCTGACTTCTTGCTTTCCAGTCAACGTTGACCTTCAAAAATGTAAATGCAATGTCAATCGTTATCTTCTGTTTTCTTAATTACTGTTCTTTTATTGTTCTAATAATGTTTTTCTTTTTCTTATATTCTCTCACACTCAGTAAGTAACTCCTTGCATTGTAGCAGCTTTATTTTCTTGCTTGGGGTGAAATGATTAAAAAAAATAGTTCTGTTTCTGTTCCTGTCCATGACAACTTATTGGGGAAGCTATTTTTCTCTCTCCTCTGTTTAGATGATCATCTACCCAAAGATATGGATAACCCTGTTAGATGAGTAACTTGCCTTCTGGGTGGACATTTGCAGAATCAGATAGAAAGCAATATGTCTACCTTTTGACTCAAGTATAAACATGATTTAGATCTACCTATCTATTAATTCATTGTGATTATTTGACTTATATTCACCATAAACTAACCTAACAAGGGCTGATATATTGTTAAATTAACCAAATCAAAAAGAAATAGATATATCACCATTTTATCTACTGTCCATCAGTATTATTAAGCATCTTTTTTTCTTATTGACTGAAGAGTCTCACGCAATATGAAGCAACCATCCGCAACTTTATTTTCACATTCCAGACAAATATTAATGACAATATCCTTTTGAACATGTTACCCAGAAACAGTGAATAGCAATACTTCTTAAATCAGGATGAGATCATGAAGCTTGGCTTTGCACCTGAACTTTGAAGATCAAAGCCAACTGGCTGTTCAGAAAGCAGGTTTAAACCTTTTTGTGACCAGACACAGATAGCACAAAATTCCGAAAGCAAGTAAAAACAGAATTCAGATAGTCATTTCATTAATGACAACAACAGAACGAGAGATGAGCAATGATAAACGATCAAAATA
This sequence comes from Acanthosepion pharaonis, assembly GCA_903632075.3. Lineage (NCBI taxonomy): Eukaryota > Metazoa > Mollusca > Cephalopoda > Sepiida > Sepiidae > Acanthosepion > Acanthosepion pharaonis. Next base: position 2,805,775 of record CAHIKZ030000091.1, on the reverse strand, counting down.
CCATCATTAAAGAGTGTTCACAAAGCTCTTTTGATAAGTCAGTTTTATTGTTTAAGATGAGGATCAACATCAATATCCTAAATGAAACACTTCAACTAAAACAACCAGATAAACATAATCCTTTTGGGAAAAATCAATTATGCATATTAATATCTTTTCTCATTTTTGATACAGGCTTTTCTCTAGATAGTATTTTTTTTCCTAGCTCTGATTCCTAGAACTCTTGATAAGGATAAGTTAATAGGTCTTGCTGAGGTTGTCCATGCAGCAATAATTCCTCAAAAATAGACCCCCAAATAACTTATGGATTTCAGCCAATGAAATATTGATAACCAAAAGAGAATATTGTTACATGATCAGATAATCTTCATATTTACATTTTTTGCTTATGTTATGTCATATACAGGGTGTGGCAGACATACCTCCCACATAATAGTAAGACATTAGTTAGATGAGGACACCATTACCACTAATGTCATACCATTATGTAGGAGGTACTTTCCCACATCCTGTATATAGCAACTCCTAAGGTTTGAGATTAATTTTTAAAAATGAAAAATCTTTCTTGAAGCTTTATTTTAGTTTTAACTACAAATTAATAGATTAAATTTTAATATTTCCAATAAGTGAAATTGTTTTTGTTGATGTTATAAAGATTACCATTTCATTTTCATTTCCAACCTCTATTTTGGTTATTCCTCATTCAGTAACCCTTTCTAGGTTACAACATTTATTACACACACAAAAAAGTTGAAAAATTATTTTTAAATCACTGGGGTTCACTGAATTGTAGTAAACTTTTCCATTTAAAGTTAGTAAATATAGTTTTTATTTAATAGCAATATCACTTGATAGATACAACTTAAATAAAACTGTAAAACTTGACAAATTATTAGAATTAAAATTTAAAAAAACAAATGAAAATTCTTGTAAAAATTATTATTCATTGAAATTTTTTCTTAAGACAATATTTTTCATAATATATATATTTATTCATAAAAGCAATTAAAAGATTTTCTAAATTTAAATAATGTCTTTCTGTAACTGAGGATCCTGTTTAATCAGAATAAATTGATAATTTAAATTCTTGGAGAATTAAGTAATACAAAAAAGAATTTCTCGAAATTTCATAAAATTAAAAAAGTGGGTGTGACATTTGCAAAAACATATTTTTACAAAGATTTTTTAAAAAGAGAAACATATCAATATAATTTCATTCATTTGTGAGTAAGTCCTGAAAGTCTCATTAAAATGTGACATTCATCTATATTTTGCAAGAATTTCCAAATCAATGTGTTTTTCACCTCAAAAGACACTCAAATTTCCCATACTAATTTATGGTTCCTTTTTTATATGTCCTGGAAAGGGATATATTTCTTCAAAGTAGCAAAGTGGTTGTTGACTACTGTAACCAGGTAGGACAATCTAGCAGGGAACCATAATGGACTGGTCCTCGCCGTAGTGGTAGGCAATAGGCGGAGACAATAGGCGTAGCCCTGTACCTCCACATCAGTCTGTATTTATGGCTGACACCAGCTAATCATATTACTGTGTGGGGGAACCCAGGTGTATGCATATTCATTACATCACCTTTTGATGCCAGAAAAAAACATTCTAAAAAGGATTTTAAAAAAAGTAACTTTTACACCAAAAACTTTGGTCTTTCCTCTTAAAAACAGCATAAAGATTATGGCAATAACATTTCTTTTAGTAAATTTTGAGCATGTTTTTCATCATGTATGCATGTTTTTTTAGCAAATCCAGCAGGTCTGCTCAGAATTTTTGTTTATTTTTCATATAATATGGGAAGCAGAAGACCTGCCAAGATGCACCTGTTAACATTGTAATACCAGACACAGTACCTTCCCTGGGCTTGTGATTAATTTGATCCTTGATATAATGGAATATGCATACACCTGAGTTCCCCCCCCCCCGACACTGGAATATGATTGGATGGTGTCTGTCATAAATACAGACGGACATGTAGGTATGACAGAGTTTAAGTCTATGATGACACTCATTGGACTACACCATTGGCTATCCTATTGGTCTACACCTATTACCTGTGAATATGACAAGTACCAGTCGATTACCGCTACTGTGTACTACTTGGTTACAGTAGCCAAAACCACTTAGCTACTTCGATCAAATATATCCCTTTCTGGGACATATCAATCCTAAAGGACTGGCAACATGTGGTGTGGTTTAATTAATTATGTTTCAAGTTAATGGTAGAATTCAGATGTGGCACAGACCCTATGAAACTATAGACTCCAATTGTTACTAACTGTAGACTGGTATGGTTCCATAATGATATGGGTGTGTTCATATGGCATGGGTTGAGTCTGTTCAAACATGTCATTGTCTGGTGACCAGGATGTCACACAGTTTCATGACCAGAAGTGCACATAGATGGATTCCAAATAACCAATAATGATCATAAGTCCTGTAACCTTTTATCCTTTTGATTCACTAGTCAACAAACCAGGCTATATGAACCAGTCTATCCTGCTATTTAACCATTGCTGATGTGGGGGGAAAAATGGTATGAGCATGTATGTGAATGTTATGAACTTGACTGGAATTCAAACTCAGCTCTCCGATTCTTCAAATCAAGACACTATCCATTACTCTACCATGTGCTTCCATTCATGTGTGCAAAAGTTTATTTGTGAAATCATAAACAGTTTAAAACTTTTGTACAAACAATGTATGAGAAACACATACAGGCACAATCACATCCAGACATATTGATCTGATTATAGGTATATACACATCCATATAAATATAGGTATATACACATACATATAAATATAGGTATATACACATACATATAAATATCACATACTTGAATATACTTACATGATTCAGTTCTACATACATAAAAGTAATTTGAAAATCATTTTCTTCCAAACTAAAACGTTAATCAAAACAATTCTGCAAAGTGAAAAGCAAAATCTAATTATTTATAAATGCAAATCTCAGTGAAAAAAAAGTCATCAAGTGGAAAATTAAAAAAGAAAGCATTCAACTGAATTACAAAGACATTTAAAAAAATATTGGGGCCCACTGAAATTGCATGATTATTGTCGAATAAAAGATTTACGTATTTGTGTTATTGTTTCGTCTCTAAAAAAAAAGTATGAAACCAATCATATATATCATGAAAAAAGTTGTTTTATCTCTAGGATATACTAATATATATATATATATATATATATATATATATATATATATATAAAGTGAAGATTAAGAGGTGACAGGCTGTTTCATGCTAGATGCAATCATCAGGCCTGACGATTGCATCTAGCATGAAACAGACTGTCACCTCTAAGTTCAATGTGCACTTTTATATTTATACATGCTCTATCTCTGATACTGAGCACTTTATCCCATAAATATAGCACACCTTAAGACTATATTTATATATATATATATATATATATATATATATATATATATATAATGTGCGATAAGTAAATTGTAGCCATTTTTAATTTCATGCATGCATTTTGTTTGTTTTTAATTTTGTTGACTGCACACAGTATAGTAGGCTCAGTTGGGCACCATCTGTGAGAAAAAGAGCACTATGATGCAATTCACTCTGCCTGGAATTTGGAAATGGTATACTGTACTGTTTGGCATTTTCACCAGAAATACCAATCTGAACCTTTCAGAGTGTTTAGGTGTCAATCTGAGGAGGTGCAGGGAATGCTGCATCACCAAAAGATGTACTGAGAGTGATGTAAAACAAATATCCAATCAACATTATGGTGTTTGGAGTGATCACTAGTGATGGTGACATTGTGGCTCCATCCAACTTCCCATAGGGCCTCAGACCCAATACAGAGGACTGCATCGAGTTCCTTGAGGAGGTAGTGCTGCCCTGGATCAAGAGGGTGGCTGCTGCAATAACTCTATATCTGGCAACAGTACTCTGCACCATGCCATGAAAACAGAAGAACCTAGTGATAACTGTCAGACGGTTTCTTGACCACATCACCCCTTACATCTGGCCACCTAACCCACCCAAACTGCAAACCCCCCTTGATTATTATGTGTAGGGGGCAGTTGAGTGAGAGATCAATAAAACTCCTTGTAACACCAAAGGTGAACTGAAGGCAATAGTTATGGCAGCATTTAGCAATTTAAACAAGGAGACTGTCCAGAAGAGTTGCAGGAGATTCCAAAGTCATCTGGAGGCCGTGGTTGAAGCCAAAGGCGATTTTATTGAATAAATTTACTCTTTAGTATTTCAAGATATTTTTGTGTAGTTTTGGTAAATATATCTATTAAAATGAGATATCAGTGTTATTTTAATTTTGTGTCATTTAGATGAAATTTTATCCATCACATCCTGTATTAAGGATAAAAATATAGGTACACTATGTTAATGGCTAAAACTGCTCAATATCAAAGCTGGAGTGTATGTAAACATAAAAATGAACACTGAACAGTGATAGTTTAGTACTCAAACACAATCTTCAGGCTATAAGACACAGATGCAGTTTATTTAAAATGTTAGAAACAAATATATACATATATTATATATTGTGAAAAAGTTGTTTTATGTTTGAGGATATGTGTGCATGAAGATGATGAGACAGAGTGGAAAATTTTTAATTTATTAATGATGTGTTCCATCAGAGTGTCTGTTCTCTTTGGCTTCCTCAGGTTAGAATGAAAGGAAGACAAAATTGTATGTGAGGGAAAATGCCTTGCGATCTCTCAGGATGAGCAGTCATAAATCAAATTAAATTAGATACCTTATCACCTCCAATGTTCAGACTCTAGAGAGTGCCTGCCCACTATACATTTTTTTCCTTCTTTCATTATAACCTGAGGAAGACAAAGAGAGCAGACAGTCTGGGAAATTTTCCACTCTCCATATCTTTTCATCATTTATTTTTTGTTTTGGATACTATAATACATTTGACAAACATATACACATACGCAATGACAAATTCTATTATAAAAGACAATGTTTGAAAATAAATATTACCACTCAGCTGGAGCTACACAGTCCTTACTTGCCAGTCTTTACAGAATTCAAAAGCATCTACTTAACCCTGTGTGTAATGAACTGCCCCCCAAATACAACAATTTTGCCACATATAAAACATATGTCACAAGCCTCTCACTTATTGCCTTTTCTTACAGCACCAAAAAGTAACTCTCTACATTAACTGGCTTTTGCACCTTGTATTAGGTAAACATTAGCATAAAAAAACAATGTTGCTTACATTTTCAGGATATAACTGTATAATAAATATACTATATAAATATCAACCTATAATGTCTGCCTTTATTAGAAACATTTACAATAACTGTTTTAGTGATGTTAGGTGATATTATACTATTTGAGAATTATATATATAGATTAATATATAAACTTTGTTATTAGTCATTGTATAGTAAATATTGTGTTGTGCAAGACGATTTTTCTCTCCAGAATCTATCTTACATATTTATAGGTTTATCATTTGTGTCCATGTTTTGAATATTGCTGCCACATATGGCTCCTGCTATATATTTAAAGATCCTTGATATAATCCAAAGAATCTGCAATATTATTGATCCTGACCAGGCATCTCAACTTCAGTCAATTTTCTATAAATACTTGCATGGTAATTATTCTGATTAACCTTCAGCTATGTTGCCTAGACTGACTTTATGAATTTAAGTGCAAGTTCTTATAATTTTACAGTTGAAATGGCTAAATGGAACTGTAAGTTCTATGCTAACAGTTTCTTCTTTCACACTTCTTGGTTGTGGAAATCTCTTTCCTGTATATATATATATATATATATATATATATATATATATATATATATATATATATATATATATATATATATATATATGAAGAAAAATATACGGAAAAAAACAAAAAATCCTAATATGCAATTATGCTGTTTTAATGTTAATATAATGTCAACATCGGACGTTTCAGTCTAGAAGACCATCTTCAGCACATATTCACAAAACATAATTAACATTAGACTATATTCAATATTGAATATATAAAATCATATATATATATATATATATATATATATATATATATATAAATATATATATATAATATAAAAATCATATATATATATATATATAAAATCATATATATATATATATATATATATATATATATAATGAGAATATATATATATATATATATATATATATATATAAAATCATATATATATATATATATATATAAATGAGAATTATAATCTTAATATATTTTATTTTATTGAAATTATTTGTTATTTATCCTAAATTGTCCTCAATTTTTCATCAGAAATAACTGTTTGATGAAAATTGAGGACAATTTGAAATATCAAATATATATATAAATAAATAAATACTTTCATAAAATAAAACATTATAATTTTCAATTTGAAACTTTTTTATATATATATATATATATATATATATATATATAAAAAATCATATATATATATATAAAATCATATATATATATATATATATATATATATATATATATATATATATATATATATATAATATATATATATATATATATATATATAAAATATATATATATATATATATAAAATATATATATATATAAAATCATATATATATATATATAAAATCATATATATATATATATAAAATCATATATATATATATATAAAATATATATATATATATATATATATATATATATAAATTTAACACAAAAGACGATGGACATTCAAACAGATAGTTGGGGTTCTTATGTCCATCGTCTTTTGTGTTAAATTGTTACAAGTTATAATGTTAATTATGTTTAAATGAAAATGTCCATGAAGATGGTCTTAAATAGACCGAAACGTCCGACGTTGACTTTATTTTAACATTAATAATGCATATTCAGAATTTTGTTTTTTCTGTATTTTTCTTTCATACTGTCGGATTTATATCCATATATTTGCTTACATATGTATATATATATATATATATATATATATGATTTTATATATATATATATATATATATATATATATATATATATATATATATATATATATATATATATATATATATATATATATATATATATATATATATATATATATATATATATATATATATATATATATATATATATATATTTAATGAAAAAACAGACCACTTTAAGGCACCATTACAATAATTTATTTCACCAAAATCCTTTTAAAGGACTCCGATCATCAGATAACCCTTCCAACAACAAAATGAAATGAAAAATGTGATATATATATATATATATATATATATAAATATATATATATATATATATACATATATATATACTTTAATATCAGATATATAAAGAATGTCATGACTGATAAAAAAGATATAATCTCAAAGGAGAAACATGATAAAGATATTGAATGACAAGAAAACATTGTTTGGAAATTCTGTTAAGCTGAAAAGAAATCATAAAACAATCAAAAACGAAATTTGAAATGTATGTAAGAAAAGAACAATGAAAAATTGGTTTGAAGTGTGCCTGGCACAGAGAATAAGCAAGAAAAGCGAATTGAGAAACAAGAAATTATTTCCAGAAGCTTATGTTACAAATGTAAGCAGAGAGAAAAGACAAAGAAACATTTTGGAATAGTATATCAGTATTCAAATTAATGGATCTCTAGAAAGTTTATGTTGGTGATGAAATCAATGCAAAGAATTCTTTTAATGTTCTAAACAAGTAATTTCTTAAGTGACCTAACTCACAAACCAGAAATTTTAATCTAAAAAATATATTCATCCAAGACAGTGTCCCTTTAGAATCTGCAAGTCTTTTTATTGCCCACCTTGCTAAAGAGTGTTTATTAATAAAATGGAAAACTTGTGGGCCATCATTAAAAATGATGTCTATGAGAATGTAACAAGCAAAGATCTCTGGGAAATTATAAAATCCAGTGTAAGTTTTATTAATTTTCAAACCGTAAATACCTTCAATATGGTAGTGAATTCTGGACAATCTCTTTACAAATGAAGAAGATATGTGAAGCAACAGAAATGTAGTTCTACAGAAGGATGCTGAGAGTACTATGGATCAAATGTGTGAGCAATGACAAGGTTTCATAGAAAATAGTAAAAAAAAAAAACTGTCATTTATCTCTAACAGCATAAAGAGAAAATTGAAATTTCTAGGACATATAATGAGGAGAGAACACTTGGAAAATTTGATACTCACAAGATAAAGTGATGACAAGAGGGATAGAGGACAACAATATATAATCTACCTAAACTAGCTAGAGTAAATGGATATCAGAACAAGGTTTAGAAGAGATCACATAAAGATTTATTAATTTACTAAGTGCTACAAAGGATCAGAAATTGTGGAGAGCCATGATCACCTATGTCCTGAAGGAACATACATAGATGATATTTAAATTAATGGATGAAATACTGATGTACATTATAGAATATGAAAAAGTCTATAATAGTTAAGATAATAAAATAATATTATATTCATGTATATATATAAAATTGTGTTAATCAAATATTCCTATGACTTCATTTTATTTATGTTTTTTTTTTTTTATCAGGAGCCACTTCAGGTTACAGCATAAGAGACACAGTTTATGTGGATAGTTGGGAAGGTAATGTTTAACACTAGACCTGAACAAGTGAAGATTGTAGTGATTGGGAAAACATCCTCTTGGGAGTCAGATCGACAGAACAGCAGTTCATCAAAAGAAACTGTTCATGTAGATCTCTCATCTCACCAATAGAATGAGAGTGATTCACTACAATACATATGGCATGGCACGTCTTAGTCATGAAGGTTTGGATTAATTATAAATAAAAAATTTTTCTATATTTCTGAGATTAAGTATTGTAACTATTTACAGTGTTCAGACTTGTCTTCATCTTTATTACCATATTCACAATGTTTCAGTCATTGTAAGCACTGGCCTTCTTCAGGATCTGTCTATATTTCTGAGATGAGGTATTATAACTATTTACACTATTTACAGTGTTCAGACTGTTGTCCTCATCTTTATAACCATATTCACAACATTTTTGTCATCCAAGGACTCATGGCCTAGTGGATATAAGCATTGGTTGAAGTAATCCAAAAAGTGACTTGATCCAAAAGTTGTGATTTCAATACCTGGCTACAGCAAAGGGGAACAAAAACTTGGAGAGTTGAGTCACTAAACTGAAGCTGAGATATCCCAAAAAGGCATGGCACATGGAATTAGGACAATCTACCCCAATGGACTAAAATAAAGGGTTTACTTTGAAATTCCAATGTATATCACCTGAAGATGGTTGGAGAATACAATGGCTGAAATATCATGAATATAGCAATAAAGAGGAGGACAACAGTCCAAATGATGTAAATAAAAAAATTTATTGCACTTAGTTTTGATAATAAAGAAGTTATCAGTATTTTTAATAAGTCTAGATAAGCTTAAACTTTTATGACATATTTGCTCATTATTTACATCATTCAGACTATTGTCGCCATATTTTTTACAACCACTTGAAGAAGGCTGGAGCGTACAACAGCTGAAACGTTGTTAAATATGGTGACAAAGATGAGGACAATAGTCTGAATAATGTAAATAATGTACATAACACTTCATCTCAGAAATATAGACAGATATTTGCTCATATAAATCAAAGACATATAAAAAATAATTGATTTGTAGCAATTTTATTTTGAAAACACTGACTTGCTATATCATAATCTGACATAGTGCGTGCATGTGTACATACATATATATATATATATATATATATATATATATATATATATATGTGTGTGTGTGTGTGTGTGTGTGTGTGTCTATATATATATATATGTTCAGTATTTATTTTTGGGATTTCTCACTGTAGGTCATCATCTAACTTTTTGAGGATATTTTCCTATTGCAGTCTTTTATTTTCAATCATTCTTGCTTTTTCAAAGTTGTTATCTCATTATTTGAGTTCTTCCACAACGGAAATAAGGTAAAATCTTGGACACATTTGGGGAATATATCGTATAATGTTCTGTATGTTTTGTGTGAATTTTTGATATTACTTTTCACTGATACAATTTACTAAAAAACATCTCCTGTCTCTATACAAATGGCCACAGATTAGACGTTTTTGATAGCTTTGGTTAATCTGCTGATGAGAAACCTTCAAAATAAATACAGACCAAATCAAGAGACTTCAAAATAAAAATTATGGCAAATAACAACTCTTTACAATAAGCTATAAAAATACTTTCTGGCCCACAATTATTTCTACTCAATAGGCATTAGATTAATTTAAAATATATTCATTCCCACCTGCCCAATAGCTGTTAGTATAATATAGTAAATAACTGACCTTGCTACCCAGTGACATGCCTACCTATGCCCCAGTGACATGCATATATAAATGGTTGAACTACCACCCGACACACATGGTCAGAAGATATACATTTAAGCATGAAACACGTGTTGACCTCAGTGTTTTCTCTTCATATTGAGCCCTTTTATCCATAAATATACCATACCTTAAAACTATATTTTATAATATATCTCTCAAGAATTAAGCTTCTCTTGAGGATGAGATCATTTATTGTAATTCTATATCTACAGTCTGCTTAAATACTTGACCATTGGCTCTAAGCAAGTTTAATGTCTACCCAACTGTAGTAATTGTGACTCTACTCTATAGTTTCAAATCCTGACCCCACCCACCCACTTACTGGTACTATATTCACCAGCCTGCTTTCATACAATCTGTTCTTATAATCTGAAACACAACATATCTAATATTAGTCTGTTTACAAAGTGCAAAATTGAAGTCAAATAAAAATTACTAATGCAGTCACAACTTCAGTGGGTTGATTATTTACATTATTCGGACTATTGTCCTCATTTTTGTCAGCATTTTTATTACAACTACCTGAAGATGGCCAGAGTGTACAACAGCCAAAACGTTCTAATAAACATGGTGACAAAGATGAGGACAATAGTCTAAATAATGTAAATAATCAACTCACTGAAGTTGTGACTGCATTACTAATTAACAATTTCGAGCCATTATCCATTACACCACCTGCACATCCAAGCTTACAAGTGGTCACCAATCTTGCTTAGCTTCAGTGATCATACATGATTTAAGCCTAAACACAATTTGTTTAACGGCATTTAAATGGGTCATTTAATTTGTTGGGGAGATTTAAAATAACAAATATGTATCTGTCAATATTTCTGAGATGAGATATTATGTACATTATTTACATTATTCAAACTATTGTCCTCATTTTTGTTACCATATTTATTACAACGTTTCAGCCATTATACACTCCAGCCTTCTTCAGGTGGTTGTAATAAATATGGCAACAACGATGAGGACAATAGTCTGAATAATGTAAATAATGTACATAATACCTCATCTCAGAAATATAGTCAGATACTGAAAGGCCGAAACATTGTAATAAATATGGCAACAAAGATGAGGACAATAGTCTGAATAATGTAAATAGTGTACATAATACCTCATCTCAGAAATATAGACAGATACTTCAGTGGGTTGGTTGGTAGTAGGTCAGAGTCAAAGGACAAACCACCGAAAGAGAAAATGTCGTATAGACAAGGTGTTAAATGGATTAAGTTTCAAACAAAGTGCTCAATGGAAAAAAGGTTGAACTGACTAAATGACGATTAGACAATGTCAAAAAGACAAAGTATCAAAAGGACAAAATGTTGAACAAAGTAGCAATGAACATATCGTCATGATTTTAAAAGCTCAGTTCAAATAACCAATTTAGCCATTCAAGACTTTTTATTGCTTAGCTTTGGCATCATTTAATAAATAATAGCCTTAAAAAGTGATTAAGCCTCTATAGTCATAAGTTAACAGTTTGATTTGGAGGGTAGCTGCAATTTATTGTTGTTTCTTTCACTTTGGGTTGAGGAGAAAACAATCCCTTGACTGTTTTCTGTTTAGTACTTTGTCCATTGAAATTTTTTTTCTGTCTGGCACTTTGTTCATTCAATACTTTGTTCATTCAATACTTTGTCCATTTAACACTTTGTCTGACACCTTATCCATTTGATTCTTAGTCTGAATGAACTCACAATGATTATGTCACTAAATTCATGAACTAACACTTTAATCCACAAAGCTATTGTCCGATGAAGATGCATACAGCTCGCACACATATTCCAGATTTTTAGATGCTCTGCTTGTTGAAGGTGATTCGGAATATGAATTGATACAATAGATTCACAACCAAGTTTAAAACATTAGTTTTAAAATTTAATCTCGGCTGCACGCATTGAATCCTCCACCAAAGTTTTCTTGATCATTCATCCATAGATGAGTTTCCCAGTTTTAAGTAAAATTTGTTGCATATTGACTGTGAATATGCCAGTCACTCAGTACACAAGCACACACACAATTGTATTTCACTGTTACCTGAATAACTTTACAAATGATGTGTGTTGTAAGATCACTTCTGATTGGTTGCCAAAATGTATCAAAGCAGTGTAACAAATTCTCAAAGTATGCAAAATGGCTAGAAATTTCATCATCATGAGAGAAAGACAACAAAAATATGGTAAAATATATTTCTGTACATATGAGTGAATACTACAATAAACAAAAACATCTTCAAAAAAAAATTTCCAATCATTTAGTCAGATTTGGAGAAGTGGGTCAAGCTGAGAAACTTATAACCCTGCCTCATATAAAACTAGATATTTTTATATATAGTACTCAATATCAAAAATGAATACACACATATACAAAACAGAATCAAAAAGTGGATTGAAAAAGACATGGAAAAAATTTTTAAAAATTGAAAATACCATTCAAAACCACTACCCCTGATGACTGGAAATTTTATTAAGAAACATCGATGTCAAGATAAAAATTGATATTGAAAAAGTTAAGTAATCTTTTCATATAATATATATATATATATATATATATATATATATATATAGTGCATTTGGGCAGCATATCATTATTTAATCATATATTATCAAATATAACAGACAATGAATGTCTATTATTTCTGATCATGAGCCATTTTGCTTTAATTTCTGGTGAAAATAAAGACAAAAATTGTCCAACAGTTAGATATTTTTTTTATTAAGTTGGTCCTAAGCTTTCGGCTGACATGAGCCATCCTCAGAGTAGTTATACAGACATGAAACAAAGATATCAACCGTAAGAGATGATATTTTGTTATTTTGACATAGAAGATTGCTATGTGACATTAACGGTCGCAGAATAGCAGTGCAAGTTCAAGATGCAGTTGTATGATGTCATACCATGCAATAGAATGAAGTATTGCAACAGAATGCAACGTAATTTGTTGTGACTAGTTTGAAATGTAATTTTGTTGAGTGTGGGCTGCTTCGTTATAATGTAGATGGCCTCCAATATCTAAAGGTTCTTTTTACTGTGTGTATGTGTGAGTATTATTGTATTATCAATTAATATCTGTCTAATATTATGTATATGGCTATGTTTGTCTAAGAAATGTTGTTTAATGGAACTAAGATCAGAAAGGTGACAGGTAAGTCTACAGGAGAGCCTGGTTATAGTAAAAACCAATATATGTAGCAGGTTTATTATTAGTATCAGAGATACAATCTCTGAACAGGCATGTAAATTGATACACTTCATTGTTTTTTTGTAGAGGATTTAATTGTGTGGTTGTAGGGTTATTAGAGACTATGAGGTAAATTGTTTTAAATTTTCTATAATATATGATGAGATTAAGTTGTGTATTGTTATTAATGGGTTTAACATTTCTACCTATTATGTTTTTGAGTGTTGTTTCATCATGTTTGTAATTATTATATATTTGGTTACAATAGTATAAATTAATAGTGTTATGTTTATTTTGACATACTGTATTATTACTAATATTATCAACTAGCAGCATGGCCCGGCGTTGCCCATGCTTGATTCAAAAATCGTACGAGTCATACAGCAATCGCTATCAATTGACTTAAAATATTTTTGCCCTTCCTTGCCTTTAAAGGAGTGCCCTTTGCTGTGCTGATGTTGCTACATGCCTTAATTCTTGCCTATCTCACACTGCGAATTTTTTCTAGGCTCTATACTAAACATTAAATCTGTTATGAAAAAAGGACTAAACAAAATGAACACAAAATGATCAGCTTTAAAAAAGGACTTGTAACTGGAAAAATCAAATGAAAAAAGAATTTTTACAACAAATACTTTTTCACACCCAACCCAGTTCTGCGGAATCAGAATTAACATTGAATTTAAGCAAGTGAATGAGCCAATTGGAATAAAGTGCTATGCAGATTTAAATTTTTTCCACTTGTGACGAATGCAGCTATCGATTTTTTTTTGCATGCTAGCATGCTAGTTAACATTTGTGTCAGTCAGCTATTGGCTCTCACTCTGGCCAGTACAAAATGGTCGCAAACTACATGAAAACTGCCATAGAAGCATGAAAAAATCGATTATTTCAACTATCAATGGGAGTTTGGAAATGCAAAGTCAGTCTTAGCCTTCCTGCCAACTTGAAGCATGTGCATGTAAATTTTGGTGCAAATCCGTTGAAAATTGCAGCCGTGCATTCATTACACACACACACACGCATCCTGCCTTTTATAGATAGAGATTTTGTTACAGGTATTATTAAGTTTATTGAGATACATTTTAATTTGTTGATGAATGACAGTATTATGAAAATTCATTATTAATTAATATAATTTTTTATAGAATATGGTTTTGAAAGAAGATATTTGTATGTGTTGGATTAAGTTTTTTTATAACAACTTATATTGCTGGGGGCATTCACTACTGTAATTATTGTTATATTTAATAATATATATTTATGTATATATATACATATATGTATGGTGCAATGGAAAAATTGTCATGTAAGTTATGCAAAATTGAAAATATTCAATAATATTGCCATTGGCTTCAACCACAACCTCCAGGAAACTTTGGAATCTCTTGCAACTCTTCCAAACAGTCTCCATATTTAAGTTGGTGAATGCTGTCATAATCCTGGCCTTCAGTTCATTTTTGAAGTTACAAGGAATTTTATTGGTCTCTTGCACAACTGTGCCCCACACATAATAATATAAGGGGGTTTGCTGTCTGGGAAGTTAGGTACCCAGATATAAGGGGTGATGTGGTCGCAGAAATTGTCTGACAGCCATGACTGGGTTCTCCTGTTTGTGTGGCATGGTGCAGGGTCCTGTTGCCAGACATAGGGGTCTTCCAGCAGCTCTGCTCTTGACCCAGGGCAGCACTACCTCCCCAAGGCACTTGATGTAGGCCTTTGTGTTGAGTCTGAGGCTCTGTGGGAAGATTAATGGAGGCATAATATTGTCAGCACTAGTGATCACTCCAAATACTCATCCAACTCTTCCCAAATCCTCTGCATTGTTCTCAGATTGACACACAAACACTCTGGAATGTTTGTATTGGAACTTCCAGTGCAAATGCCAAGCAGTACAACATGCCATTTCCAAATGTTTGGTAGAGAGAATTGTATCATGGTGTTCTTTTTTTCTCACAGACAGTGACCAACTAACCCTACTATAATGTGCAATCAACAAAATCAAAAACAAACAATGCTTATGTGTGAAATTAAAAATATATAATTACAACAATTTACTTGTCACACCCTGTGTGTGTGTAAAAAATACTACACACACACACATATATATATATATATATATATATATATATATTGTATGTATGTATTTATATAATGTTTCAGTTTCAAAACACGGTCAACATATTGTATCCATGGTCATAGTTGATATTACTAAGTGTTGTTTTTTTTTGTTTTTATAAATAAGGCTTCCATTATTTTCAACTTTTTTTACACGTGGATAATGTCATTATATTTGTATTATCAACAAGTATATTATGAATAGCTTCCAGTAATGGAAGCCACTTTATCCACTGGAGAGTTGAGGTAAAGGGAAATAAATGAGAGTCATGGCACGTGGAACTAGAACAATCTATTCCAGTGGATGAAATAAAGGGTTCCATTTGAAATTTCAATCACCTGAAGAAACCCAGAGTGTACAACGGCTGAAACATTGCAAAAGTCTGGCAAAATATCATCTGACATGAAAGTGTGTCAGTGATTTCTTCTATGTCCCTAAAATTGCTTCCATTGACATTCATCAACACTTGCTAAATATTTGTGAGGAAGAAACAAAAGACAAATTTTAATGCAATAATTATTCTTAGAATCCAAAATATGTTTCAGTTTTTAGTAACCTGCAAGGTAACTATGAAAAAGAAATAAATCAAAATAATTCTATTTTATGCAATTTTGACCCACAAAACTTTTCATAGGAAAACTCTACTGTCAGAAATATAGGAAGCATCTTATATAAACTATAGCAGATTTTATTATACAAGTTAATATTTTTGCAATAAATTTTTCTGGAAATACATATATTTAAAAGGAATCCTTATAAATATTTTGCCATCTATAAAGCCAAGTCAAACACACTTTATTAGAACCACCAACTTCTAGAAAATTTATACTTAAAGAATCTAAGATCTCTCTACCTACCACCACTTTCCTTCTAACTAAAAACATCCTCCCCAATCAAAATGTGAATAACTACCAGACAGTGATGAAAATGCTGACTAGGTGCTCAAATAAACAAACAAATGCACATAAACGCATACACATTATCAAAAAAATACTGTGTAGATCAACTAGAATTATAATACATGTACACACAAATGCTGTTTGATAGGACAGATACACATGAGGCCTGTTTAATCAATGAAAAACAAAAAATACAAAAATAAATATAACAATTAAATTTATAAATGTTTCACATTTGTTCCTTATTGAATACTGATCCATATTTGATCCCAATTCAGATATATATATATAAGTTGTTTAAACAGAGTAGAGGTTTATCCCTTGTTTCCCATTTAGGATTGAGTTTCCTTTTCCTTCTAAAGTCTGCTTCAACTCTATACTTCTAATATCTCAGCCTAAATTCTGAAACTTATACTATTATTGAGAATCCAATTGCTTTTAAATTCTATTCTTTCACTTCTATAGTCTCTTGCATCTTAGTGGCATTATCACCTTGCACTTATATATATATATATATATATATACACACACACACACACACACAAACAATATATTTTTTAAGTTTCACCATATCATATATCTGGTTTTATTAGAAATATTTAAAATAACTTATTTGGTTCTATAAAAGTATAGCTACTGATTTATATTTTTTAATTGCCATGGCTTATAAGAAAGCTATTTGCTCAAAAGAGAAACAAGATATTTTAAAGTTAATGAGTGATGGGAAGAAACAATGCTGGAAATTTTGGAAAAAAATTGAACAGAGATCAAAGAAGAAAGAATCAAAAAACGAAATTTAAAACATTGGCAAAAGCAGAAGCAAAAAAATCTATCTTTGAAAATAGCATAAAAAGAGATTTGAGCAAAATGAAGAGAAATAATCCAGAAAAATACATTGACCAACAAGAAATTATTAAAAAAAAAGATCAAAAAAACTCTGGTGTTGTGAATGTAAACAGAGAAGAGACACAGAATATGAAGAACATTGGACTAAAGACATGAAAGCAACCAAACTTTTCAACATTTAAATTAGCATCAGTCAGTCAGTTATGTGCCATGCGTGATAAATGCTTAGGCAATCATGTATCTTTTGGTACATGACTGACAAGACAGATTTTTTCCCACAGTAGGTTGCCATGTCTTTCTGCAGTAGACCAGTTGCCATCCAAGTGTATAGAACCTGGTCTGTCCTGCTATTTACCTATAACTGGGGGGAGAAGAAGAGGATTCATACCTTTCCCAAGGGTATTAGCATGTAAGTGACCGTAATGGATTCAACTGGAATTTGAACTCAGCTCTCCAATTTCTCAACCCAAGCTACTATCCATTATCCCACCATGCATCATTAACATCACAAAGAGAAAAAATTAAGTTGGGTTAAGAAGTATACAAAATCTGATTTTTCTAAAGTAATTTTGAGTGATAAATGTAAAGCTACATTGGTTGGCCATAATGACTGAAGGTTTAGAAGGTTGGCTCCTTTATGGAAATAGACATCCAACCAAACTTAGAAGATAACAATAGGGAGATGCAGTAAAATTATTGGTTCTCTTCAAACTTGATGATGGCTCCAAGATAAATATAGATAATATTTTAACAAAACATTATTTTTCAATAGTACAGATTACAATGAAGGAGTTTTAAGAAAATGATCCCTCATATTCTGCCACAAAGAAAAAAATGTTTCAAAGAAACCAAATTAACAGAATGCCCCACAACCTCTCCAGATATTAATCCAAAGCATGTCTCTGAATCAAAAACAATATTTAAGCAAAAAAGGCCTCTACAAAACAACAAAAAATGTTGTAACTTATGTTAAATTTGAAACAAAAGAAAAGTTAAGAAAATCAATTTTTGATAGACTAATGAAGATTATAGAACATTAAAGAGATAATATTAATTTGTAAAAGAATCATTTATTTATAGATATTGGAAATCGTGTTAATCAAACTCATGTTTTCCAATGGTTTGGATTTGGGGGTATTTATTTATAGATAAAAAAAATATGGTGCAAGTTGTTTTTAAAATAAAAGCTGTCATTCAAAATAGTCAATGTTTTTAATAAGAATGGGGATTATAAGTTGAAACACTCATGATATATATTGCTTATATGAACATAAACATATACTGAGAATTTTATCAACATCGATTCATATCAATTCTATTCAGAAAATGTTTAGTTGCATCATGAAATATGACATAGTATCATGTGTATAAATTCTAATTTTCAGTGTATTATAATGCAAATATACTATTATAAACCAAATACAAGGAAAATGCAAAAAGTGTAAAAATTCAGAAGATTGTCAGTTATATATGACAATACATAAATAACATTGATTCCCATATAAACTTTAAAAATAGTCAACTCATAAATAAAATTATTTAAACTAATGTCCTCATCTTTGTTGTTGTTATCACAATATTTTGGCCATTGTGCCCTCCACCCTTCCCCAGGTGCATATCAATCTGTGTGACCCACAGGGAATTGAACTAAACTCTTTATTTAATCTGTGGGAGTAGATTGTTTTGCATCCCACTGTTCATGTCTAGGGTTATTGTCTAGTTCTTATTTTATTATATTATTTTTAGCACTGCTCAGTTATTGTTCACCTGTTTCTACTGAGTGCAAGAACAAGGGATTGAACTCACAACCCCTATGTCACTAAATTCACAAACCATTGCTTTTATCCACTAGGCCATTGTCTCAGAACAAAGTATTCAGTTTGGAATTGCCTGTAGGTTACCCAGATCAATATTTAGCTGAGAGTAGGCCAGAGAGCACAATTGCTAAAATGCTGTGATAGAAACAACAAAGATGAGGATAATAGTTTGTATGTAAATAGTGTAAATAAAGATAACTCTACATCCCAGAAATTCAGACAAAAATCATAAATAAAATGTTGGTTACAATCACAATAAGAATGACTGAAAAACACCCCCCACCACTTTATAGGTAGAAGCACACAAATGCATACTGGGATTTCTTCCTAGCCAATAAAATAGACCAGTTCTTGGTGTCATATGACTCAGTCCTGGTCTGTCTTGCCTTGAAATTATAACACTACATTCATTTATCTGAATTTGTTTGTATGTCAACTCCAATTCTTAGTCTGTGAACTTTTTACCACATTACTGTTACTTTACCTTATTAATTTGCATATATCATTTGCTTGCTTTATATTATCTTTTGCCCTGCTTTTTTTCTTTTTCTGGTTATTGTTTATTGCAAATTTTGTCAATTCTTTGTTGGACAGTTTTACCATTTATTTACATTTAACCATGGCCACTCACTCTATATAACAACTTTTAACATATACTATTAATTCCATCCTGAAGAATAACCAAGATTAGTAGTGATATTGCCAATCCAGCTAGTCACTTGCCTGATGTTCCTAAAGAAGACAATGTCATCTAAACACATTTATCAAGTTCTATTAAAAACAAACATTTTGCTAAAGTGAATCATTATCTCCCAAATGGCAAATATATTCACATGTCTGAGATGATTAAATACTTTTAACTCAACAATGGATTTTAATTTCAAGTATAAAGTCAGCATACAAACCAAACTTCAATAAGTTTGATATATATCGACATACAAGTTGCGATTTCACATTCCACTTTTTTTTGTAGGTAGTAGATCATACTTAAATTGAAATGTTTAAATAGCCTTTTATCAACATCATACTTTTAAAACTATTCTAATAATTTATGATATAGAAAGAAAACTGAACATGATAGAATATTCTAAATTATTGATTTTATTAAACATTTTCTTCTGAATTTCACAGTGTAGAACCATATGTGACACTCACCTTTGTAGGAAGATTCCAAACTAGTGTCCAGTTGACAGACAGGGGTGAGTGGAAGATTCCAAACTAGTGTCCAGTTGACAGACAGGGGTGAGTGAAAGATTCCAAACTAGTGTCCAGTTGACAGACAGGGGTGAGTGGAAGATTCCAAACTAGTGTCCAGTTGACAGACAGGGGTGAGTGGAAGATTCCAAACTAGTGTCCAGTTGACAGACAGGGGTGAGTGGAAGATTCCAAACTAGTGTCCAGTTGACAGACAGGGGTGAGGGAAGATTCCAAACTAGTGTCCAGTTGACAGACAGGGGTGAGTGGAAGATTCCAAACTAGTGTCCAGTTGACAGACAGGGGTGAGTGGAAGATTCCAAACTAGTGTCCAGTTGACAGACAGGGGTGAGTGAGCTGTAATTCAACATGGCTCTGTACTCAAGTAAACATACTGGTGAATAATGGATATTTATCAATCACAATATGCACAATAGAACCAGGAGGCAACCATGACTCGGAGAATGGAATTGCCTAAGTGGCAGAATAGAACATTTCAGCTTGCTATATATACCCGCTTTTTTTTAACCTCTGGGTACAGGAGAGCTTACAATACATCAAAGCACTAATCTGGTTATTCAATACACAGGACATACAAGTGGGAAGATATTGTACTGTTAACATATAGTATGTTACCAGCAGATTGCCTCTTACCACTCATCCATAATGTTTTATTAGCGGTCAGATATTACATAATGTTCTGAATATTATAGTATTTTGTCTACTACTGATTCCATTAGACATTAGAAAATACAAGGAAAGCATGTCTTTGAGGCAATTATCATTTCAATCTAAATTCTTTGAATGTTAGAGTATCTTGTCTATTATTTTGTCAATCAAACACAGGAAGATACAATGAAAGAATTGTGTCTTTGAGGCAATAATCATTTTAATGAAAAATAATGCTCTGGATATTATAGTATTTTGTCTAATAGTACATTAGATATTGGAAGATACATTAAAAACATAATGCCTTTGAGGCAATCTTTTGAATCTAAAATAATTCTTTGAATGTTAGAATATCTTGTCTCTTATTTTGCTAATAAAAAACATAATATCTTTGAGGTAATTGTCATTTCAGTATAAAATAATGCTCTGATCTCATCTGTTATTTTGTCGATTAAACATTGGAAGCATAATGTATTCATAGAGAAATGAACAAAAAAATATCAGTGATTCTGTCAGTAACAATAAACTGTCCCTAAAGAAGGTAAGCTCAACTTGGATCTGAACAAGAGAAATAATCAATAAAACCTCCTGGCTAGGCCAAGATAACCTTCTCTAAATACTAAGATGCCTTTCCTGTAAATAGTTAGAAGTCTATATAGAAGTGTTACTCATTTCTCCTCTCAAAGATCCGCAGGCAATTAAGTATTAATAAATGACAAGACATAAAGGAAGTGCTCAAGGCAAAGTCTATGATGATTCATTCAAGCAGTAACCCCAAAGAATTTGATATTGTAGTTGATGAATGCCTTGAGGGTTCAATTCAAAGTCACTTGCAAGCTAACAAAATCCAAGATACATCAAAGGGAAGGAAAAGAGATTGATTTTAGTTGGTAAGAGATGAAGGGTTTCTTACTACTAAAATGGAACAAACTATCTTGCAGTAGAAATTTAGCCTGAGGGATATTTTATTTTTTTCAAATAAAGATATGGGTGAAAAAAGGAAAAGAAAAACTGATTTGCAAGTGATGAAAATCAGTTCATTATTTGAATTTTCAAAGAAAACGGAAAGATGTAAATGACGACGAATGAAGAAAACAACAAAACAGATCTGAATAAAAAGAAGATAATAAGAAGATAAAAGTCTTAATTTGACGGAAAGAAAAAATATCAGATGAAATATCAAGAGAACATGGAAAAATATCACAATTCCAGGAAGAACCAATCATCAAGTAATTCAATATAGTTTCAATTTCTTTTGGCTGGCACTTTCTGGATAGAATCTACAGCTAAAAGGAAAATCAACCATTTGCTTTTTTGATGGTTTTGCTTTCTGTTTCTTTGGGGTTTTTTTTTGTTAAATCCTTTTATTCCAGATTGAATAAGTTTGGCAGTGAATATTCTAAAATATTTCATGATCATTTTGTTCAAAGACAATCATATATTGCTAACATTGGTTCTGATAAATTTCTAAAAATAAGCAAAAATTTATTTGTAAAATTGGTCAAGATACTAGATAAAATATATAAATATAGAGGGGTGATGAAAAATACTCCTGCTTGTCCTGATCCATATAAAATCTGACCAAACATTAGAATTCTGTTGAGGAAGAGGTTATTGGTTGGGCTGAGAACTTTGTATTATAAGTTTAATAAGTTTTAAATTTAAAATAATTTGAACAATTTTCCATGAAAAAAAAAAACCCAAAACCAAAAACAAAACAACACAACACAGAATTTCAGCCACTTAAAGACACAATATCTAATTATTTTCAAATTTAAAATAACCCCAGACAAAAATTATATTGAAATAATTGTTTAAATATATATCTATCTATATTATATAAAAGACTCAAACACTAATATTACATGGTTATAATTTATTACATTCAAATTGTAATCACAATCCAATTGTTCAGACCTACAAATTCAAAAAGAAAACAGAAAATATATCTCTGGGTATAAAAAAAAAAAAATTTCAGTGAAAGTGTATGTGTGGGAGGGAGAAACAAGAGTGAGAGGGAAATGTATGAAAGCTCTTGAGAGAGGGTGTAACAAAGAAGAAGAAGAGGTAAGGGCCTAAGGTGAGGAATAAAATTTAAAAGCAAGAAGTTTTAAAGAGAGAAGTTAAATAATGATTTAAATGAGTGAGATACAGATAAATATGAGTTATTATCAGTTGCATAAATTGACTACTGATTTGTTGGCCCAAATTAAACAACCAGACACCGACAATTTGGATACATTTGTGATGACAGTAGATACAATAAATGATTATAAAATCCAAATTTAATGTCTAGCCAATTTAAATGTAAAAGTGGTCAAGCTTAATGTTGACATCAGTGTCCACTTTTAAATTTACATATGCTCTATCTCTGAAATTATCACTTTCACCCATAAATATAACAAACTATATTTTATTCTATATACACAAAACATCCTTTATAAATAATAAATTCACAAACAGCACAACCCTTTCTAAACATATATGGAAAATTAAAAACAGAAACTAAATTATACCAAAAATATCATGGAAAACAAGGAAAACAGCATTAGCCTACAACAAAAAAATCCAAAAACTGTAAACTCAGCCTGGAAGAGAAAATATCTATAATCACCTTCCCAAACTAAATAAAAGTTCAGAATTTACCTCCAAATACAGACATGAAAACAAACTTTTACTATGTTACTTAAAAATCAAAAACTAGAAACCTTGTAAAATACCAAGATGAAAAATGCACTAATATATGCACTATATATAACACAGATAACGTAACATACTTTAGACAAAGCAAATAAGATAAGTAATCTCCAAAGAAATAAAATAAAATAAACAAAAACTTTAATTAAATAAACAAATTAATTAAATAGACACATTAACAAATTACAAATGCCTCACATAAACACAAGTAAATAATAATTAATAATCAACAAAAGATAATTAAGCAAACAGTAATGATTAAAAAGTTAAATACAAAAAATAAACAAATAACTACATTTGGATTCATATTTCTACTCAATAGCCTTTAGAATAATTTGAAATATAACCATTACCACTTACCCAATAACAAGCAGGATAATACAATTGAACTTCCGACCCATAATGCATCATTGACCAGCATATATAAATAGTTGAGCCAAAGCACAAAACACGTAGTATAAAGATTGTGTTCAAGCATGAAACAGACTGTCACCAGGCAGTGTTGACTTCAGTGTCTTTATATTTATACTATACATATAATTTAATTAAGCATATTTCTAAAATGTACTTAATTTATTGTATAATAAGAAAATGAGAATATTAAATATTGCTTTAGTAGTTTTATTTTGTGTGAAGACATGAGGTAAAATATTGTCATTATTCTGTGAACTTGGGTTTCATGCTTTTGCGATCATCAGACAAACTGGTTTATTTTTTTTTAAATTGGATCTATTTATGCTTGTTTGACTATGTTTGGTGATGGGATGGGGAATCTACTTAGTCAAACAAGTATAAATAGATCCAATTTAATAAAATAAACCAGTTTGTCAGATGATAACAAATAGTATATATATATATATATATATATATATATATATTTCATTGAATTTGACAGTCAAAGAAAATCTTGTTTTTCATTAAGTTTTTCTAATGTTCTTACATTTTTTCCTTTAGAATGGAGTTAAGGGAGTGTAAAAACAATCTCAGGCTGTACAAAAGAAAGCAGTCATAATTTTACATTGGGGTGTATTCTTAAAAGGCTACCTACACATTCAAACTATTGTTAAATATAGTAAGGTTGATACTTGGTTCAAAGTGTGTTATTTAAATTTTTTAATATATTTTTTTTTCCTTCTTTGAGCTAAAAAGAAACTGATATCAGCAAGAAAATTGTATTACAGAAAATGAAATGTTCATCATCCTTCTCCAAAACATTAAACATTAACTGACAAAACCGGTTGGGATTAATATTTAACACAGTTTATGATTAAAATGAGACAATCATATTCATCATTTGTCAAGGGCTACTGTTGCTTTAGATGTCCACTTCAAAATTAGAAATCTAATTGTTTTTAAAAATTTAAAAAAATATCGGATTGATAGATTTTAAACTGCTTAATCTGCATCAAAAATTATATTCATTTTCCAAGGAACCCAACTGACATACAGACACAGTTCTTTCTACAAGGAAAATAAGCCAATAACCTGTTATATTTGAATCATCTCTCATGCTTGTCATATAATCAGAAAGTACACCTCTTTCCCCACACCTCCTGCCATGCAACACAAACTGCCCCAATGGCCACTGTTATTATAATCAAAACTCTTCTTTCATAACTTTTTCTATTTCATTTTATTTTTAATAAATTAACAAAAGAAAACCCATTTCTCACTAATTAAAAAAATGCATGGTCAAAAAAATCTGTCTTCCTCCAATTAAGATGACAGTTAATGTAATGATATTAAAATAATTTTCCTCTTAACGGATAATACAATTCACTCATTTTCTAATCATTTTTTTTCCTTTGTCTCCATAGACCAAATCTCGACATCTTCTTGAATAAAAGCAAAACATTTTGGCAAGCAATTTGGTAATTGATGCGATTGATGCCTTTTTCTGAGTTTCTTTGGACAAATAAATTTTTTTTTTAACTGAATTTTCACCAGTACAAAACCCAAGAGCCACAGAAGGTAAAGTATTATTGAATGAGGTGTTTCTATGGATGTAATAGGAGGAAGTAAATACAGGTTATGTGGATAAGGGAAGCATCCTCTTGTGAGTTTGTTTCACAAAGTAGCATTTTTTGGGAAGAAACTGCCCAATTAGAATTTTCTTCTTTCTTACCAATGTAATACAAAGGAAATGAGGATGATGTGAACCTGTGTACATAGCAGAGTGAGGTCATAGCTGTAAAGGTTGGAACTTATAGGACTGTGGAATGTAGCTCAACTCAATTTCCATGGTAATTCTTTGGATCATAATTAAAGTTGCCTAGGATATCAGTCTAGAAGGGAACCGAGTCATCAAAAGGAAAATAAAAATGTTCCAATATAAATCAGTGCAAAAATTAATGTTTCATAGCCGTCAGCATAGCCATTTTTTTATGTTGAGACAGAACTGGGATTAGAGTTGCACAAAACAAGGTGGGTTCTGCCTGACAAAGAATTTATCATAATGATTTCAGGCAAAATGCTCTTTCTGATGCCTAATTTAGATATTCCATAGTAGAACACTATCTCTAGGAAGGTTACCATTCAAGGCTTGGGAATCTATCCTAGCCATAGATATAAACTAGCTTAAAAGCCAACCTATCACTAACTAGCTCCTGTAGAGGGATCTTGATTGGGCATTTGGCTTATTCAGGAGTTTGAGAGTCCCTAAGTATTTGCATATTCTCAGTATTGGAAGCTCTCCTGGCTACCATTTGATCTGAGTTTTCATTTGCATGGGACTTTCCTTTCCTTGCTGCAGCCTTGTTCACGGAGATTTCTTTTTGCAAGGCATAATGCGACCATATGCGATAAGCAACAATAAACTACAGAAGAACTCAAAATTGATTGCTGCATTTAATTATTGCATTAATATTTAAGCTTAACTTTCAAAAGTTCAATGATAATTCTTCTGCCGCCACTTAATTTAAAGACAATTTGATGTGCATAGGTACTTATTTTCTGTACAAACAATTATTTTTATTTCATGGGCGACTTTCACCGAATTTAACAATTGATTTTAATTATTCCCAAATTTATTTCCAAGATATAAAAATTGTAATCATACAAACATTTGTCACAAAAATTCACATAAAAAATCACAGTAATAAAAAAAAAATGGGAATCTAAAATTTCTGTAACATGAGCTAGAGAATTGTGTCCCTTTAATTGAAGAGAGACTCACTGATATTCACATTTATTTTATATATATATATATATATATATATATATATATGTACGTACGTATATATATATATATATATATATATATATATATACATACACACACACACATTTTTATATATAATATATATATATATATATATTATATCTACATTATATATAACATATATATATATATATATATATATATATATATATATATATATATTTTTGTATGTGGAGTACTTGTGAGTACTTAGTGGAAAGTGCTCAATATCAGTGATAGAGTTAACATATTCAGTTGATGGATGTGAGTTTGTGAATCTGGGTTTCATGCTTTTGCCTGAAATCCAGGGTCACAAACTCACATCCATACAACTGAATATATTATATATATATCCAAATGTTTTGAGAATGAAAATATATAAATTCTAACATTCACAGCTTTAGTTAAAAAAAGGGGTCAATACCAATATTAGAGCAATAATTATTTATTATAATTTTTTCATATAGAAAAAAACAATTTTCTCACGACAAAGATGCAACTTTGTTTCAGTACATTGAGTTGTACCTTGATTGAGTTGCATCTTTGTCATGAGTGAATTGTTTTTGTCTACATGAAAAAATTATAATAAATATATAAGATTATATGAACACAAAAGTGATCTTTTACAAAACAACACATGAAATTCATTAGTTTCTCATCGTAATGAAACTGACCCCCAATTTTGATATAAAAAATGATACTCTGGTTAAAAGAGAAAACAATTCACTAAGACAAAAATGTTTACAAAGTATTTTAATCCCTATATCATCCCCCAGTAAATATGCATCCAGGTTCTTACAACATTTCACCTTTCTTAGCATTATTATTGCAATGTGGGACATTTACTAACAAAAGTGATGAAAAAAAATAAAAAGAATCTAAATGAAATCAGCTAGATTATTGTACAGCCAAAATACATATTAAAAAAATCATCTTTAAATTTAGAATTCCCAGCATCTTTCATTCATGTGCATGTAACCACATCAATATAAACTTAGTCCAATGATGTCCTAAAAGACAGATTGCATCACACAAAACCTTTTTCCTCTTTGTCATGTATCTTTCATCTATATAATATCCCAGCCAACAGTATAACAACAGTTTCATGCATGATGCAATCAGGATTGCATAGTGCATGAAACTCTGAGTCATACTGTTGGTGTAGGATATTATGTATATTTATTAATATATATACTTAATAGCTTCGTAATTTTGCATTGAGCCCAGTTTTATTTACACCAAAGGTTATATATAGATATATATATGTCAACACTTGCGCCTGAATTTATTTAATTATATATATATATATATATATGAAGAAATATACTCTTAAGGTGTGATATATTTATGGGATAAAGTGCTCAGTATCAGAGATAGAGCATATGTAAATATAAAAGTGAACATTGAAGTCAACACTTAGAGGTGACAGGCTGTTTCATGCTAGACGCAATCATGGCCTGACAATTGTGTCTAGCATGAAACAGCCTGTCGCCTCTAAGTGTTGACTTCAATGTTCACTTATATATATATATATATATATATATATATATATATATAAAATGTATGTATGTTTGCCATTGGCTCCTATTAGAAGCTCATCTAGCCTTTGACAGATCTTGTTTTTCATCTTGTGGAGTGACCTGCCACCCTCCTCACTCGTTGAAAACCTAGTGGTGGAGTTGAATTAGATGCCAGCCACCCATCCATGTGGCAGGTTGTACTGTGTTACATGTTACCAGTAGCAGTCCTACATTTGACCAGACAAAAAACTTTCTCATTGCTCAATTCTGTTCATCAAAAACCTGAGAAATAAAAATTCATAAGAAGAGCAGCAATGATACAACATAGACAGATTGAGTGTCTTCTATTTTTGGATATACACAATTTACGCCCTCTCAACCAGGCCCACATAATGTAATTATTTCTTATTACTTGTAAATGCAGTGCTATTTCTATTTGTGCCTACTTACCCATTGCCTCTTCAACTGTGTTCCATCTCTATGTGATACACCATTGTTTAAATCATCTTTCAAGTCTGCTTATATCACAGACATTGCCAATTGTGCTCCAAGGAAATTGAGATTCTTATCAAGGTACTGAAAATACTTATCACCTTTGATCAGGTAGGGGTCAGGCTTACAATGAAATACTCTTCCTATACAAGCTCAGTATCTATTCCCAACCACTGCTATCCTGGATATTTTCCAGAACAGCACAATCAAATTAATCAATAACCTATTCTTGTTTAACTATCAGGAACCATTATACGTGTTACTGTCTATAATTTTAAATTTCTCAATCATTTTTGGTAAATCCTTCTAAATTTTTTTATGGCAGAAACCAAGGATGAAAGTGAGAATGAAAACTTGAATTTAGAAAGCAAGGATTTGGACAATTCCCAATTGGCTCCAAGCTCAAATATTTCCTCATTCTCGAATAATAATTAGTTCTTTCATGTTTAACTTACTCTGCCAGAAAAATATTAGTAAAATGCAAAAATAAAAAATTAAATAATCAACTATTACGCTTGAACTGATCTCACAGGCAATGGATATTAATTCTGGTTTATGATGAACAGTTAGGTGATATGGTTTAAGCAAAGACAACTTCTCTTGACCAAGCTGTGAGTTAAATAGCAGGGTATACTGGACTCTTTAGCATCGTGGCAGCCAGTCTGAGAGAAAGATACTCTGAATTCAAAACTGTGAAGAAGATAATGAATGAGAAAGCAATCCACTATCTTTCCCCAAAAGTCATTGCAATTCACAGATAATAGGATTGTTTTGCTTGTTTAATTTTCTATCGCTTATTAACTCTTTGCAGGTTATATAATGAAGATTCAGTGACACAAGTCTTAATATTTAACCCATATCTGGGGGAGAACAGGGGGATTCATACCATTCCCAAGGGTATTTGCACATAAGTTAATATAACAAACCCAACAAGAATTGGAACTTGGACTCTGATTAACAATTCAGAGCCATTATCCATTACACCACCTGGTATTCTCAAGTGGTTACCCATCTAGATAATGACAGGTTCAATGTTGCTTAACTTTGGTTATCGTTTGTTTTGTGATGCCAACAAATACTCGTTGTCACTTTCGTAATGCTTGCTGTAGTAGAGACTTTGTAATTGCAGATGCCACGATAGTACGCCATTGAAGAATGTTGGTATCAGATGCCTTCAAATAGCACTCACACTAATAGTACTTGCTCGATAATACTCACTTGAATAGTAATCCGTATAGTGATCCGAATAGAGAAATAGTATAGTGAATTGAGTAGAGAAATAGTGATCTGTATAGTATAGAGTAGAAAAAGTGATTGTTAGTCATCAGCTACTTCCTATATATATATATATATATATATATATATATATAGGCATTTCCTCTATGGTCATGTGGTCTACTTAATTCAATAATGGGATCACCTGTGTTTGCTCACTGGCAATCTATGTTCAAACTCAAGTGTTGAAAGCAACACTATTCCTATATAACAGTTTGCAAACCAGTGTTTCAATGTCATATTTTATAATATAAGCTCAAATAAAAGATATAAAAAAACAGTGTATATTTCATTACTAAATTATTGGTCATCTCAAAACTTTACAAGATTTGATATCCATTTTTAGAGAACAAATTGGTGTGTGCATTTATGTGTCTATGTGTCTTTACATGCATGAATTCTGGGTACATTCTAATTTTTGTGTATGTATTTATATAAATGTTATTAAATGTATGTATGTAAATATTGTAAAATATATGTCTGTGCATATGAGTGGGTGCCATCCTAACCAAAACCATCTTCAAAAAATTTCCAATCATTTAGTCAGATTTAGGGAAGTAAGTCAAGCTGAGATTACAGCATCCCCCTTCATATAAAACTATATATACAACGAACCCAATTCTGTGCCATTATCCATTACGCCACCTGCACACCCAAGCTTACAGCACCTGGTATTCCTAAATGGTCACCCATCCAGGTACTGAACGGGCTTGATGTTGCTTAACTCTTTGGTGATCATGTGGGAAATGATGTTTCAATGTGATGTTGCTTTAAACCTCATAGTAAACAGAAAAGGAACGATGATCACATTACATTCTGAAGGAACATTGCATGAAAAAATATCTAGAAACACAGAGGTTCATATTTTGCTCCATAATGCGGCATAGGGAGATGAATTTCTAATATCATATTTAAATATATCATTGAAATTATTTTTTGGTTATATCTCAACTTCATAGATATTAATTTATTAAAACACCTGTCTTGTTTGATTTTAGAAGGCAAAAGTTCTTTATAACATGGCTCTTGTTTGTCCTTAAATTCTATACCACAAAGAGTTTTTTGTTATGCTATTGTTCAGTGAATACATGGCTTGAAAGCCACTCAAGGGAGAGAGAGGTTGTTGTAAAAGCAATAATAGGAAATAAGAAATGAATATTATAAGGACATGGAGGATAAACAATGTTTGACCCTAGACTTAAACATGTTAAGATTCTAGGGATCAGGAAAGCATCCTCTCAGGAGTCTGTTCAGTGATAGTTTTGGGTAGTGGCTAACTGGTTAGAGTAGAATAGCAAGTTATCTGTGATACAGAAAATGGAAGAAAAAAAACACAAACATAAAGTAGAAAATGGAAAATAACAGAAAACGAGATTTTTGCTACTAAAAAAATAAAATATTCCATCGGTAAAATGTAAAATTCCTGAACTGGAACTCAACAGAATCATTACTTTGCATAAATTTGCAATACAACAGCAAAGTCAGTCACTTATATGCAATCACTATGACCTATATTGCTGCAACATTTCATTCTATAAATAACATGAGGCCATAACCTAATTCATTATAGTAACCTGGCCAAACTTGTCACTGCTGGTCACCACAAGGTAAATATCGACGTGCAATATGAATAATGTGACACATGCCATCAACGAGTCATTTTCCTGGAAGTTAGCATCATCCTTGTTGATGGAGGGCAGAAAGGGGTCTCTCAGATGATTAATGGAGAGTAGTGTTGTTTTGGAGGCATTAAAATTGACAAGCCATCTTTTATTCCTGTTAATGACAGACTTAAGGTCGTTTTGGACATCAGCTGCCATTTTGATCTTGTCAGACTGATCAGTCTTACTATCAAGGCAAGAGTAAATGGTTGTGCTTTCAGCATAGATACCAAGTTGAGAGCTGATGTCATCGGGAAGCTCATTAATGAAAATTAAAAATAGAGTAGGACCAAGGATAAAGAACCCTGGGGGACATCCACATTAGTACAAAAGGATCTAGACGAGTGGCCATTCAGGATAACTTTCATTTTGTGATTTGATATTAAATACTAGATCAGTTCAAAAATGTGTTTGGAGACACTGTTACTTTTCAGCTTGCAGAGAAGACCTATATGCCAAACCCTGCCATTATTACCTGTGAATTGCCTTGATTTCATGTGAAAAGAATGGAATGGTTTCCCATTGCCTTCTTCATAATCCTGAAATCAGAGTTGTTTTTCACATACATTGGCTGCCACTCAGGGTTAGAGAGCCCAGTCTACCCTGCTATTTAACTACAAAAAATGTTCACAGAATCAGACAAAGAATAGAAAAGAAAAGAATTAAGAATTATTTGTAACAAAAGTGGCTTTTTTAGTACAGGCGGGGTACTTGCCTTTTCTGGGCAGAGCCTAAATCTGCCTCCCGTGACCAGCTTCCAAATGAAGCAGCTTACAAGCCTATGGCACCATTACCCTTTGGTAATATATCTTCCCCAGGTACTGAAAGAAACTATGTCTGGCTTGCAGGCTTCATGTTGGGAAAAACCTAAGACTTGCCATTTCTCTATTTGCATAATATGTCTTTGCTTGGGACATAGCAGATAAATCTGGCTTATCCAGAAAAGTAGAAGAATCACCATATTATATGTAAAAACACTATTTTTTCATTCTCTTTTCACACTGATTGTTGTGTAGATATGTGTTATGTTTTCTCTGCATGGGACATGTGTAAATATGTCTATATAATTTTGTATATGATTTAGTGGTATAAAACTCTCTCAGAGAACAAAGCATGTTTGTCATTCCTTTCCTTCCTGATATTCTGTCTTTGACAGCATTATTATATTCTGGATATAATAATGCCAATAATGGAGGTGGGATGCAAATTGGAGAAAAAACTTTTTTCTTCCATATCTTATCTATTACTATAATTTCTTCTTCTATATGCTATATCCCTTCAGGACATGAACTACAATTTAAGACTGTAACTAATGGTTTTGTTTTCTATATCTCTATTTTCTATACTATATTTTGTGTCTTATTTTTAAACTAGCATAATACCCATAAAAAATGATGGAATTATTTATGCCATTCCCTGTCTAAGATTAAAGTGTCATTTTCCCAATTTTATCTTCTAAGAAGATATAATATATCTTCTAAGAAGATATAATCATAATGCTTCAAGCTGTGAAGTTGTCAACAACCCCTCATGTATATCTTTATATAAGACTAAAACTCTCATCTTGTATGTATGTATGTATATATGTGTGTTCCTGAGATACAGCTGAAATGATACATAATACCCCAAACAATTTAGGAGCATAACATTGTACTTTGAATCCATGTTGAATGTAGTGCAAAATTTCATTAAAATTATATAAGTTTTTTTTTTAAATCTAGGGCCATTTTTGGTTTTATAACATTTTTAATAGAAAATTCAGTATTTTGTTTTCCTTACACATTCTGATATCAATCTGTGTATATAAACAAACACTTGCAAACTATATTCCAACTATTAAGTGTGTAAAAAATAATAGACATTTATAATGCATTATAACAATATTATTAAATAAATCTAAATATGCATAACGCAACATATATTTATACAATTCACTACATTAGAACTTTTGTCTTATAAACAACTACTTAAAAGGTAAAGAGGTTATGTGTCACATGACTTGATGGTAAATACATAGTTGCATGTTGATTTGCTGTCATTATGTATTTTGAAATAAATAGGAGGAAGAAACAAACATGTATAATAATAAATATATTTATTATTTTAAAAAGACTACACCTGTTTTAAGTTGTAACTCCAAATTTTCATGTAATGTGTTAACTATGAAGCCCAGTGGAACAATAAACCTTCTTTGACCATCTTCTGTATTAATTATTAATTATGCATTTAAAGTACATTTTATAGAAGAAATCTCTCTTTTAATATAAAGAAGTAAAATATATCTATTCATATTGTAAAATCTAGTGAAACAGCTTTGTTTTTTTTGAAAACTCATGACTGATAAAGAACAGAAAATGATAAACAAAGAAGCAATAGGAAGAAAAATAAAAAAAAACCCTGACCATATACTGTGACACTGGTAATGGCAAACTTAAAAAAAAATAACAAATAGAATAAAAAACATTTTGATTCACCTGTGATAAATCAGAAATTAGAATCACCCCTTGATAAACTGTCAGTGCTCACATGACAGGAATTATCCAATGAATAATGACTTCAATGTTTTTAAAAAAAACCACATGTTATTATTCCCGGTTCCTTTGTTACAATGTTGAAGTCAATAGAGAAACCTGAGGACATCAGATGTGCTATTATTAGTAAGCACTAGACATAATAGATAGAAAACTATCTCCAAGAATTTCAGTATATCTGTTTCAACAAGGTGCAATGCTATTAAGAAGTTCACTAAGCATGGAACTGTTCAGAACTTCCATGGATATGGGAGCAAGAGAAAAATGTCATTTATATGCTCTTTGAAATTACTACATATAAAAAATAGGTTAAAATACTTTGGATGACCAGTTAAAAAATTCTGAGTATATCAATTTGTTTATTTTCAAACTATTTCTGAAGATATAGAAAAAACAAAAGCGAGCCAATAATGGTGTACATAATTGTGTATTTGGGTAGCAATCCTTCTTTAATACATGATTCATTAAACAAGACTGACAAAGATACTCTTGTTTAGTTTTTTATGTTTTTCTTGTATACCTACAAATGTCTTCTTTTCTGGACTTAATGAATATAAAAATTATCCAAAAGTTTGTTGGTTCCAAGCACTTTTGACTAAGCTGTTAACCATTTTCAGGAATTATTTTATGTCATGTTTCTATAATAAATGATGTGTAAGCACAGCTGTAGATGGCATAAAAGTCACTGAAAGTAGATATATTTTTAATTTCCAAATATGATTAGTATGTTGTGATCATTTTCATAATTAATGTTATTAAGAGTTGATTTTTTGTTTTTCTAAGGGATTCAGTCATTTTTAAATGCTTTTCACAGCCAAATGTATGTACCATATTTGTGTTCTTGACACATATGTTGTTGAGTATCCAGCTTGGTATGTTTCCATGATGGTTTAAATGCACCTATATTGAGCTTTGGTCAGAGAGATGTGGGTCAGTCATCTTGACAGGTGTGTGGTGGTGCGTCCAACATTTTTTATGCATTGTTTTTGATTGGGAATTTCTACATTCATTAAGTCCAGAAAAAAAGACACTGGTATGCATACAAGAAAAACATAAAATGAACAAAAATACATTGTCAATTTTGTTTAACATTTATATATACATATATATATACTTTATTTTACATTGAAAAACATATCAAAATCAATACACAATTGTAATCATGTTTTGATGCATATCAACGCATTTCATCAGGTGATTTTAAATAACTGGAGAGTGAATGATTTATTTAGATTTAAAAGCAAAATAGAGCCTCTTTTTATAAAAAAAGAAAAAAGTGAGGGTGATTATAAGGTTTGTGGGCTTTACTCAGATCAACCAATAAAATATGACCTGCGTTAAATTTGAACTAAGGGAAGAAGCAAAAATTAAGAAATTATTTCTCATAAATGGGTCATGACCCATAGATTTGAAATCAATGGCAAACAGGAGCAGATGTAAATGCATACATATTGTACATTAGGTAATGTCATTTCCTAAGGAAAATGGAATGGTAATCTAACAAAATGCTAAACAAGTTATACGCTTTGTGAGTTTCCTATATAAAAAAGAAATTTTTTATTGTTGATAAATAAATAGCTTCTTTAAGAAACAAGTAAATAATTTAAACTTATAGACTGACTTGGTAAATGCAACTATTGACTAAAGATTCTTTATATAAGGTGTTAATAACAATAACCAATCAATGCAAAGTGTCAAAGTACCAACTAAATACCAATACATTTGTACAAGATATTACTAACACTACTAGGAGATTAATATGAAATTATATTAAAAGAAAGTTAAGCCATATATGGTGCAACACAGTTCAACTAAAATCTAAGAAAAAAGTCTAACTGAATTGTAAGGTAAAAGGTAGACTCTGCTTACAACTTGGATCTTTGGTTTAATAAAGCATTGTTACCAAAGAACCTGATAATTTGCAATTATTCATGTAAACACAGAAAACAGGGTTCATATAAAGATCTATCTACATGTCCTTGCCATTTTTTAAATTTTCTATTTCACCTTAGTTTTATTATCGTCTTTCAAACTCTAAAAATATTTAGAAAGTGCTATATTATTTCTATAAGTATTATTAGTAAAAGACAATATATGCTGATGCCACCTAGTCTTGAAAGAATTCTTAGTACTACCAATATAGAACTTTTCAACCATTGGATTTTCTATTGTGGAGATAGAACAAAGATAAACAAGAGATTTAGTTAAACATTTGTTTGGCAATGAGCAATGGTCAGGATTCCTACAATTGCATTGGCCAGTATCCTTAACAATATTCTCCTTGGAACTTGTATTATGATTCAGGATATTAAATTGGTTTAGAGTTTTATTGTTGTGTACAAAAAAAATAAAGAATATTGCTCTACTTTGCATTGAGCTCTCTTTTAAATTAAATGTTACAAACGTTGGAATTGTACTCCATTCATTCTCATCTTTCCTGTATATATATATATATATATATATATATATATATAAAAATGGACACTGAAGTCAATACCAAGTGGTGACACTATCTTTAGGCCATCTTTATCATATATGAAACTGAAAAAGGTGGAAACGGAGGGGTAAATAAGGAACAAAGCTAAAATAAATTTATTATTAAAAACAAATCAGTATAAGTTCCAAGTGAGTGTAAAACAGAAAAATAATTTTTTTAAACTCACAGCCACCTCCCCACCCATGACACAAAATGAAGAAAGTTCTTCTGCCTACACAAAGTCAGTTGATGAAGCTTAATGTAAACTGCTTCTAAAAACTGTAAATGTTTAACCAACTGAGCCGTGCAGAGCACCCTGATCCTCCCGAGTTGTTAATTGAATGAATTAATGATTATTGTTGTTACAATGAATCTTCGTGAAGAAGTGTTGGACAAAAAAAGCCTCCTTTAATAGAATATGCTACGTCATTTTTAAAACCATATATAAATTCTGGGGTATAAAATTTTTATTTTTCTATATATATATATGCAAATTATTTTCAGAGGTAGTATATTTGTAAAGTAACAAAATGAATAATGAATAAAAAGATATTTGCACTGATATAATCCCTCAAGGTCGAAATGTGTCAGCTAAAAATAATTTTTCCTCATTCTTTTGTTTATATATATATATATATATATATATATATATATATATGGAATGCAGATACATCATGGAATTTCCATGGAGTCCTTTCTAGAAGCTCTGTGTACTTTATAAAACCTTCTTAATGTATATTTTTTATGCAAATGATGCAAATTCATGCGCAATTGCTTATTCATTACATATTGAAAAATGAATATGCATATAACTGCCAACTACAAAACATGAAAGCTTACAAACCAGATAAAAATATATAAAGGTTGTTAGATTAAAATGGCAGGACTCCACCAGAAAATGTCATTTACTAAATGCCAATAATAAACCTTTGGCCAATGTGCTTTCTTTTTATGGTTCAGTAGAAATTGTTCAGAGAGTTTAAAAGGAAATAAAAAAAAAAGAAAAAAACATTATCGAAAGGAAAAGAGAAATGCCAATTGAAAGAGGTAAATAGTTTGGCAAAAACTGACAAGACGTGAAATAAAGATTTATGGGTGTAAAAAGGTGAACAGATGTGGATATCCAAATGCTCCTTACATAATGGGAAAGAAATTTATATAAAATCATATAGAATATTATAAAAAGGTCTTACGGCCAACCATAATATTTTTTTACTGCAACACACAGAGAAAGAAAGAGATAGAGGTATTTATTTCTTAATCTATTCATAAAAAATACATTCAGTAGATCATTCATATATATATATATATATATATATATATATATATATATATATATATATATATATATATCAAAATCATGTCATCGTGACTGAGGGTTTGAGTGTACTGGTTTTGTTCAGATTTTGGGTCCATTCCCCATTATGTGCTCTCTTCCAGAAACTAAGTTCCACTCAGCAAGGTTGCTGTATAAACTGCAGTGGGTTTCTGGCTCTGTGGATGTTGGAAAAATGTGCCTGAGTAGACATATGAAACAGGCATTGGCTAACCACTTTCACAGACAGGTGTGCTCGGAAATAAATAAATAAGACATAGAGGCCACCCTTCCTTGTTGCATCAAAATCTTACAATTTCTGTTTACTGCTAATTGGCCTTGTGTCTGTCTTAGTTTCTGTGCTTATATCATTCAAAAGGATAGCTACGAAGATTTGATATTCTCAAACCTTCATAAAGAATATTAAATCAAATTCTTAATGCACGTTAATCATAATTCATCATAAAATACAAGCCATTTTGAATCAAGAAACATATTTAAGAGAATCATATTAAAATATCCAGTTTCACTGTGATAAAATCGAAGAATCAGTGCCAAAAAAAAAGAAAACAAATTATGTAGAAAACCAAAACATAGTAATGAAAATAGATTCAAAATTTGCTTTTAACTTTTGATTTTAATAAAAAAATTGTCAATATAAAGAATGAATTAAAACAGAAATATGAAATTTAGCAGAACTTTGAAAATTAAAAAAAATCAGAGAAAATCATATAAAATAAATTTTTCAGAAAAGCTCTTTAAATCTCCAGTAATTAGAAATAAAGAACAAGATATTTAAAATCATTAAAAATATTGTTAAGAAGGTTTGAAATAGCAATAAGTTTCAGTGACGCAAAACTCTAGATTTCTGATAAAGTTAGAAAGAGAAAACGAAACACGAAGGAATCAAAAGTTTTACTAGAAATTAATCGTAACAGTATTAAAACTATATTTAGTTTTTTTTTAATCTTGCTACAATCTTATTCTATATGTCGTGTCCCTTCAAAATGTGGCTCTCCACAACTTCCTATCCTTTATAGCTCTTAGTAAGGTTTGTCTTTTAACCATCCCTCCCAGTCCCTGTTCTGCCATTCATTTATACAAAGCTTGTTAGCTGCTTTCCTATGTCTTGCTTGGCATTTAAGATGCCTTCTAAGTATCAAATTCTCAAGCCCTTTTTCCTCATTATGTGCCCTAGAAATTTCAATT
Organism: Acanthosepion pharaonis; assembly: GCA_903632075.3. NCBI lineage: Eukaryota > Metazoa > Mollusca > Cephalopoda > Sepiida > Sepiidae > Acanthosepion > Acanthosepion pharaonis. The sequence goes on along the minus strand of CAHIKZ030000091.1, from coordinate 2,766,304 downwards.
GCCTCTTTCCAATTCTAAGTATAAGTGTCCTTTTTGTTTACATTTTCTTTAAAACTTCATTGTTGCTCACATGTTCGGTTCATGATATTCTCATTAGAACAACATTTCTGTTGCCTCAAGTCTCTTCATCTGTGAGGAGATTTTCCAACATTCACTGCCATATCAGTGGACTGATATTACATAAACAGTTCAGCTCTCTTTTCGTTTTTTAATAACATTTTTCTGATTCTTAACATTTAGCTTAGCTTATGGAAGACATCTTGACATTTTCTATCAAGTGTTCCAAGAAATAGGACTCAAGATAAACATTTAAAAATAGAAACTATGATCTGGAGTTGAAACCAGTTTTGGCATGCATTTTGAATCCATTATTAAAATTTAGGATGTGGAATTAGTACATACTAAACATTCCAAATACCTTGTTGTATAGATCAGTTATAACAAATTTAATATAGGAGATAAGGAAATTGAAAATTTATTATAATGTGCTAGGGGTTCACAAACAAAAAACTGGACGAAATAAGAAAAACCACATCACCTGAGAATTTTGAACAACAGAAACAACTAAAATTGTTATCAGTTAGAACTTGAAGAGAAAATAATGACATAATTATGAAGTTGACATTAAACACTACTATAAACAAAAAGTTAAGATGGAAACTCCCTGTCAATCGTGGAAAGAGCAATAGCAGTCACCTTGAGAAACCTGTTTTCCTGAAAAATTGTTTTAATCAAAAGATTTTATAAATTTCAACCAAAGGAAGTGCTAGTAGCTACTTAGTCAATGAAGACTGAATGTTTCATTATAACTACTGGAATAGATTCAACAAAAAGTCACAATCTATTTTGTTGACTTTCTCAAGGCATTTGATTCCATCAGCAGAGATCTCATGTTTAAAATCCTTCACCTCTAAAGTACACCCTCTAGAATTGTTAAGGCAAGCTCTGTACAGAAACATCATTGCCACCATTGTATCACTTGATGGTGAGACTGATTCCTTTGTAGTTAAAGCAAGAGTTCCACAAAGTGACACAATTGCACCTTTTCTGTTTATAGTTGTTCTGGACTATGTTTGCATATTTCTCTCGACAACATGGAGGAAAAAGGACTCCCTTTGAAACCTTGCCAGAGTAGTTGGTACCCTCCACAATACCTGACTAACCTTGACTTTGCCAATAGTCTTGTATCAATTTCTCAATGTATCAAGGATGCAGAATCCTTGCTTAACATAATTTACGAGAAATGAGACCAACCTCCCTTAAACTCAAACAAAAATGATTACAGTTTGCTGGCCACTGCTACCGAGCGGACAGGAAAATTGTCTCATCCTTACTCCTATGGCATCCTTCTGGAAGTGTCTTCTCAGGAAAATTGACTTTCCAAGACATGATAGCTCGGGACTCAGGGTTAGATATTGGGGATCTGGGGACACCAATACAGGACTGAACAGTGCGGAAAGGGATTGTCAATGGAGTTCTGACCGACTATAGGGAGTTCAAAGGATGATGTTTATGATGGTAATGAAAGAGTTACTATTTGTATTGTACTTTGTGATTAACATGAATAACAAATTAAGAGTTGTCATATGCACACATACATATAAATATATTGATATCTTCCAGTTTAGCTCTCTTTTCTTTGTTTCTAATGACATTTTTCTGATTTTTAACATTTTGCTTAGCTTATGGTTGGCACCCAGACATTCTCTATCAAGTGTTCCAAGAAATAGGACTCAAGATAAACCTTTAAAAGCAGAAACTATGATCTGGAATTGTAATGAAAGCAGTGATGGCACTGTTATGGAGTGATTTCACAGTGGAGGCTTGTATTTGTACTAAGTCGGTCCTAAAACAGGTTCGACATACAAAACGTTAGGAACTTCATATAATAGGTATGACACAGTAATCTAGTTGTGGTCGCTGATACTTTTAGTATCCGACTAATGGTCATTCGACATCGACTGACTGACCAAATCACTCAGCGACTGACTCGTTACTCTTACTACTCCTACTTATTATAGGTGGGAGAGTCTATTAACTATAGAATAGGTGAGTTCCACTATAACAGGCACCTACCTTGAATCAATCATAAAAATATCAAGATATGGAATTGATAAATCTTAAATGCTTATATTTCTCTATATTTTGTGGTCATGTTTATTTACTTTCCAAATAATAAATGATGGAGAGAAGACATGTAACAGGGAAAAATTGTTGACTTAACTGTGTTCATCTTCATCAATCACTGTAATATGCAAATGATTATGACTTGATCAAGATCTCTCATGATGAAAGAGAGAACACAGGGAAAATTGAATTCATGCCTTTCTTTAAGGCATTGGTGTAAAGTGAATACAAAACAGTTTCAACAAGAATCTAACCATCATTTAATGATATCATCTCCCAGATCTAAACCATTTACTAAAAACCCTGTCTCTTCTATTACAACCAATCCAATGACTGCTTGATGGACAAGCTACACATTTGCCACTGGAATCAGTGATCAGTATTCAGGCCTAGGTAGAAACAGCATTTCAAAGCTGATTCTCAAGGCAGGTCTTTCCCATTTGGAAAATTGGCTTGCTGTAATCTTCTTATCCCTACATTTAACCTCTTTATATTTGGGGCTAAAACTAATCTAAACTTAATAAATATTTAGATTATTACAGGATATTTACTAGATGCCCCTAAAACTCTTCTATTGCTATTTATGAAGTAAGGATTAGTCTGGCACAAATCTAGAAATGTAAGGCACCCAGTGAGAATCAAACTGTGTGTATGTGACTAGCTTAACTACTGCTCTACAAGTGGTTACTTAAATAGTTATTTATAAAGTTAAACTTAGTCTGGCACAAGGTTAAAATTATGGTGCAGTATGTAGTAATGACCTCTGTAGTGAGGCATTCTATAAAGCTAATTTATCCCCAAGTCATACAGCAATATTGTACTTATTCTGGGGAAACAGCAAATTAATAAATGGATGTTGGATATTTACTATGGCCCATTAGAGTGTTGGGATGCCATGCTAACTAATTTGTCTTCATAATATATCTCAGGGCAATGGGGAGTATTTGGCAATATCCATCTTCTCAGCAAGTAACAGGCTACAGTTTTTATTGGTTGACATGGTGCCAGCTGTTTGCTTTACCGATGTAAGTTCCCTGGATATGTTGACAGAAGAGTATTTATCTACACACACAATCGAGCATAAGGTGACACAAGGTTGAGTTTAAAGGGGAATTTGAGACTATGCATATATGGACGACAAGCAAAAATTACACAACTGCATCTTTGAAACTCATTTTATTAATGCAGTCCACAGAGGAAATGTTCCTTTAGAGACTTCTTTTTTTTTTTTAATCACTTCACCAGAAGCAAAGGTGAAAATGCTACCAGTATTCAAGGGGTTGCAAGGAGTGAAAGTGAGAGAAAAGACTGAGTAAAAGGAGGATTAAAGAAAAGACAAAAGATGAATGGGGAACACACTTCAAGAACATAGAAGATGGTAACTAAAATTGCATTTAAATTTTTGAAAATTGTCATTATCAGGGAAGCAAGTAAATAGAAGGGAATTCTCACAGGTAGAATGTGCAAGAAGTGAAACTGTTGGATTACAAGCGATGGCGATTGCATCTACCTATTTCAACAATAAATAGGTGTGACCTAGATGACAATCTAGAATCATGTTTAAATTCATGTATCCAGGTCACCAGAGAAAAAATCTTGTCAGGGTAGATGCCATGAAAATATATGTAGAAAAGATAAACGGAAGCTATACCGTGTTCATGAGAAAGTGACGGAAGTTGAGATGCCTGGTCTGAATGGTTGAGGAATCTTCCACAATAGAACTTTATTTGGCAGAAAGTATAAAATCTTGAAATTCTTTAAGAACAGTAGTCAGAATAAGCAATTATTGAATTATAATTCTTAATGTCCCAATTGTTAACTTTTCTTGGAGTACAGTTCTTAATATCAAAAGGTGATGCTCTGTGCTTCATAAAACAATCTGCTAATTGCCTCTTGGTTTCATATCATTTTCAGGATGTGGACGATCATGGCTCTCCACAATTTCTTCGTAAATCTTGTTTTTTGTGATCTCTCCTAATCCCTGTTCTTCCAACCATTTACACAAGCTCATTACACAGAGACTATACACTGCTTTCCTGTTCCTCTTGCTTTTGATATGTCCCTGTGAGTATCAAATTATCCAAGCCCTATTTCCTCATTATGTGCCCTAGACATTTCAACTATCTCTTTCTATTTTCTCTAAATCTTTGTCATTGCTCACATGTTGAGTCCATGATATTCTCAGCATCCTTCTGTAGAACCACATTTCAAGTCTTTTCTTCATCTGTGATAAAATTGTCCAGCATTCACTGCAATATAGGATGACTGAGGTTTTATATCACTGAAACCAATTTATCCATTGCTTATTCCTTTTTTAATTCCACTTATTACAATCTACGGTCATCCATGATAGATTTGAATGACTGCCTCAAAAAAAGAATTGTAGTCAGTAAGGTAAAACTATGGGAAATAGTACAAAATAATTTCAGGTGTTGAAAGGAAAAGTATCACATTCATTGCTTCTAACAAAGTAACAGTTTCTGCGGCCAGAATATGGTGAACAACACATTTCCTTATGATGCTGTCAAATTGGAAAGAACTTTGAGTTAGTGAATTGTGTATGTCTCATCCTGAACTATGCTTCTTCAAACTATAGAATCACAAACAAAATACAGATGTCATGCATGATGTCAAACCTGTTCAGAAATATCTAAATTGTCAGCTTTATACAACGGCTTTCTAAGATCAATGGTGAAAAATGCTTTGAACAAGTAAAGCCTTTGGGTCTTGTCAAAGATCATCCTTCTTTGAACATTGTGGATTGGCGCTACAGAATCATAAACTAAGAACTGTACTAGATAACAGAAATCATATCACTTGATGACTTTCAAAAGCAGCAACAACTGAAATGGATAGCTTATGTATCTCAAAGGGAAAATGATGGCATAATCAAAATGTTAATGTTTCACACTAGCTCAAACAAAAGAGAAGGAAGAAAGCTCCTGTAAAAACTGGGAAGATCAATAACAGCTAGTGGACTAAAGAAACATACTTTACTAAAAAATTATTTTAATGGAAAGATTTTATAAATTTCAATCAAAAGCAGTAGTGGCTGTTTCCTTATAAGAAAACTGCTAATGTTACCATTACCATCTCTGATTCTTGCAACCTGCCTGATTATCACCATCTGGATGATTTCACAAAGCAGCATCACAAAATATTATAAAATGTAATTTACTGTCTCATCACAGATGTTGATAATTTAGTGATGACTTGGACGATTTTCCTCTAACAATGATATTTGTACATAATAGTAGACTGTTTTAAAGACAAACTGCCACACTAATGACATCAAGCAACAAATCTAAACGGCTCTGATGCGTTAAACTATAGCAGTTGTCTCTTGTTCAGATCTGAGGAAGAGTTTTTCCTTTTCTGTTAGTCTTTTTGGATATTGCTTATAAAATCCACTTGAATTGGAGATATACTCTCAGTATATTTACCTTGATTGAGATAATATATATATATATATATATATATATATATATATATATAGAGAGAGAGAGAGTGATAAGTTCTGTTAGGAATATTGAAATGAAACTTCTATTATCACAGTGTGGGTTATCTCTACTAACAAAAGTGATAAAAAGAAAAGATTAAGAATCTAAATGAAATTAACTAGAAAAAAAAATTTAAATTTAATATTCCTAGCATCCCTCATTCATGTGAATGTGTAAACACACCAAAAGATCACATTTAGTCCAATTGAAGTCCTAAAGGATAAAATGTATCACAAGAAAACATTTCCATTTTGTCATAGATTTTTCCATAATATTGTTCCTCCTGATATATAAAATATATATATATATTGTTGTCATATATATGTGTGTGTATGTATGTATGTATGTATGTATGTGGCCAGATGGTTAGAATGTTTGCTTTCTGAACATGAGACCTGGGTTTGAATCTCACTATGGTCGATTTGTCAGGAAGGAGACTTCCTGATATTATCGGACTGGATCAATCCCAGCATGCAGCAGCATTGGGAAGTGCCTGAAAACCACACTACGGGTTGACACAACCCTTGTGAGTGAAATTGGGTAGACGGAACACTTGTGAGCTGTCGATAGCTGTACTAGTACAAAGCCACAAGTCATCATGGCTGAGGATTTGGGTATGCTGGTCTTGTTCAAATTGTTGATCACACTAGATAACATGCTCTCTCCCAGAAACTGTAACTAAGGTCTGCTCAGCATAGTTGCAGTAAAAACCACAGGTGGGTTCTATGGGTGTTGAGCAAACACAAATGTGCCTGAGCAAGCATCTGCAATAGTGATTGACTAGCCACCCTAGTAGACGGGTATCCCCAAATAAGAGTGGCCAGCTATTAGGTATTATGTATGAATCAATAGTCAATATGGTCAATTCAACAGAATTTGAAAGCCTTAACGTCTTTTTTATGCCTACTTTTTCAACCCATAACATATATTACTGATGATATTTTCAAATTCCTGCCTTCCCTCTGAAATGCAATTATTAACATGACAGAGGCTAAAAGAACAATGAAGGAACAACTTCCAGTTGGACACTGTGGAATCCATTTGTGACATAACACTATCATTTTCAGTCATGATCGATTTGACTTTATTGTACTTTATTGTGGAAGGACACATCACTTAATCCAGAGACGGATCTGTTGAATTGTCATCGCCCATTGCAATTTGCTTCTCTTGGTTATTTAAATGTCTATCCATAATTTGCCCCTTCCAGAAATGCACTTTTGATGACTATGGAATGCAATTTCCATCAATGTTGAGGTGAAATAAATTACCATTATTAGTTGCAAAAGCTCATGAGCACAAGTTGTTGGTGGTGGGAGGTGTTTTGAATATCTTTCATGAATTCAAATCCCTTTTCTTCCTAGTCTTGCTTTTTGGCATAATTCCTTTAGGTATTGGTTCTAATCTATTCACCCAGTAGATGGATATACATTTCTGACCAACATTTCTAACCTTTTCTGTTTCCAGGCATCAAGTTCTTTTATTTTAAAATCTTTTAAATTGAATATCTATGATTACAACATTAATTTCATCTGTAAATTCATTGATTGGTTCAGTCACATCAAGATCACTGATTTGATTAAGATTCATTGGCAACGTTTAACCTTCCAAAACCCCAAAAATTGGTGTGTCAAAATGATGTTTATTCCCTTGACACTGCTATATAATTTTGACTCCCTCAGCATTGTTTAGTATTTTAAGAAAACGATGATAAGAACTTTAATGAAAGTGGATTTTTTTTTCTTGAGAAATGTCAGCAAAGACTATTTAAAGACTATTTATTAGACTGCTTATTTACAAGATTATGAAAATAAGCAAACCAACTAAAATAAGGAAATATTTATTGTTTACCATTTTATTTATTGTTTACCATTTTATTTATTGTTTACTATTTTATTGTTTACCATTTTATTTATTATTTACCATTTTATTCATTATTTACCATTTTATTTATTGTTTACCATTTTATTTATTATAAAACCATTTTATTTATTATTTACCATTTTATTTATTATTTACCATTTTATTTATTATTTACCATTTTATAAAATAATAGATATGAAAAGAAATTTTTTTATTTATAAATTTATAAAAATGTCTGAAGAAATTTTAAATAAACACATCACGATAAGCAACTGCAATTATAAATTTTGAAACAAATAAATTTTCTGCGATTTTCTATCATTTGCTCTCACCATATAAATTCACTGAAATATGTTGAGAGCATCTTTTCCTTTGAACCGAACATTTTTTAATTCTAGTCAAGACCATAAACATTCAATATTTTGAGTGTGTATCTCCCTTTCATTGGGTAGACAAAGATTCACTTGTGTTTAATTACAGAATGTCTTTATTTTTTACCACAAATATTGCATTATAGTTGATTTATATATTTTGTAATTCTTCTTATAAAGTTTTGTATAAAAAAATTTCTTTTCAAATTTATTTCTTTATAAATAATAAACCTTTATATATGGTAAATAATAAATCTTGCATTTTACTTTGTTTACATATTTTTCTAATCATGTAAATACACATTGCAGAGTTAAAAGTGTATCCAATAATAGCAGTGTCAAGAGAATAACCATCCTTTTGACACAGTTTTTTTGTGGGCACAAAGGGTGAACATTGCCGATTTATTTATAGATATTTTTTCACAATCTAGATTTGTTGGACATATGAATGTTGTAACAAATTTTGTTTCTGCTTCTTTGCTTTGCCCTCTTAGATAATAATTTTTGAACGAATACTGCCAAAAGTTTCACTTTCATTGCAACTAATAATATGACATGGTTTTTATTGCAATAGTAGAACTGGTAATTGGGACATTATTACAGTCTACTGGATGTGGTGTTTTAATGGACTGTTCCTCATGAGATTATTCCAAATCATTTATTTCTATAACAGTATTTCAATGTCTATTTGTTTTGTTAATTACATTTGCATTTATGCTATGTATTTGTTTGCCATTCTCTTGTTCACTTGAGTCGACTTTTTGTCGTCTGTATCAACAGACAACGAAATACAATGAATGAACAAAATAGTCAAGGAAAATTAAACAGAAATGACACTTATACTCATAACCAGACAGAAACAGATGAAATTTCTGGGATACATAAAAGAGGAAAAAAAAGCTGGGAGAATTTTACACACACAGGACACATTGAATGAAAAAGGGACAGTGAAAAGCCACAGCCAATTTGTGTGAATAGGTAACAGAACTGGGAATTGATTAATTGAGTTAAGTTAAAGCCAAACATATTTTAGATTGTAACAATAATTCTTTTTTCTTGCAAGTGAATATTGTATTAACAATTTTTTGAGATTTACAGTGATTTTCCAGACACAAATCCTACTATTTAATCCATAACTGGGGGCAGAAGAGATACATTTCTCAAGAGTATTCACATGTAATGCAACAAACTCAACCAGAATTCAAACAATTCTCTGATTTCTCATCCTGAGATTCTATCCATTACAGCACCTGGTATTGCCAAGCAGTTATCCATCTAAGTACTGACCAGGCTTGACATTTCTTTTTGTTTTTTTAATCAATTCACCCAAACAAGGCGATTATGCTACTAAGACACAAGGGGTTACTGGGAGTGAAAGAGAATGCAAAAACTTTAAAAGGAACTGGAAACCCATTCCTAAAGAGGAAACAAAGGATAAACCTCTACTCCTGTCCAAAAGACTGGGGATGCACATGAACCGGACAATAATCAAACCTTATCTTCAGTGATCAGGCAAGAATCATTGTTTCTACATGATATTGCTGGAAGCATGGGAGAGGCTGGAAAAGATGATAAAGGGACATATATGGCTAAGTGCTACAAGTGATAGAAGGTTGTGGAGACCAATGATTGTCCATGTCTTGAGGGGACCCTGAACATAGAAGACAACTTCTGTGCTCTCACAGATATTCCCCCATGTCTACTGAAAATGACAGGGCCATCCTGACCAAGGATAGACCTATGACCTCTCCATTCTTGCTTATCTGGTCTCTCATTATTCTTCTTTTATGTGCTGTGTCTCTTCAGGATGTAGGCGATCATGGCCCTACACATCTTCCTGTCCCTTGTAGCTCTTAATAAATTTTGTCTTTTTGCTATTTCTCCCAAACCCTATTCTACCATCCATTTACTCAAGCTCATCAATTAATGTTATGCACCATTTTCATTTGTTCTTCTTTCTCTCAATTTGTCCTGTGAGTATCAGATTTTCCAAGCTTTCTTTCCTCATTACATGCCCCAGAAATTTCAACTGCCTCTTTCTGATGTTAAGTAGAAATTTCCTTTTTGTTTCCATTTTCACCAAAACCTCATTGTTGCTCACATGTTCGGTCCATGGTATCCTCAGCATCTTTCTGTAGAGCCACATTTCTGTTGCTTTAAGTTTCTTCATCTATGAGGAGATTGTCTAACATTCACTGCTATACAGGAGGACAATAACAGTTCAGTACTCTTGTCTTTGTTTCTATCAAAGTTTTTTTTCTGTTTCTTAATACTCTGCTTAGCTTTTGGATAGCTTCTTTGACCATACCAATATATCTTCAGATCTGTGTCGCACTTTCTATCCTCTGTTAGGACACTTCTCAGATATTTAAATTTCTGTACTTGGTCAATTTTAGTATCTCTGATTTGTAATTTGAGCTCATCCTTTTGCTGATAACCCTGTATTCTGTCTTCTTACAGTTTATACTTAGTCCTTTCTTCTCACTTTCCTTCACTACCTTCTGGAGGAGCTTTTGTAGCTTCCTTTCTGTATCTCCTTATAAACCTGGTATTCAATTATCCTGTATTGGATGTAATTGTTTATACAAGGCTCTTCTGAATTTATCAAATGATTCTCTTTTATTGTACATCCATCTTGCCACATTTCATGCATTCATATAAGTCATCCCAATTTGAAAAGAATTTGTAAGTACATTCAAGAGTTGTTGGTCAATCATTAAAAACTGATGGAATGTTAGAGCGCCTCCCAAAGATCAGAGCTGATACGGACAAAATATCTGCAGATATTTTCTCACAAACTCTTAACCATTAGAGACCCCCAACTGTTTCCCAGTTGAGATTTTGACCTTTTTTTATTTTCAATGATATTTCTGCCAATATCTGATTATACTTTTCAAATAGACAATTATCGCAAAAACACCAGCATTAACAAACTCCCCACTGATATTGGTGAACAGCAGCTGTGGTACTCTCCATTAATAAAGTACATTTTGATATACTCCAACTGTAGAAGGTTTATCATATTCATCAAGTGGATTTCAGAACGTACCCTTCATTTTACTTTGGGATTTAGGAAATTCTTCTATATTTTCTTTGATTTAGTTTCATGTCATCTTTTGTTTAACAATAATTGAATCCACTGTAGATATATATATATATTTTTTAACTTTCCACCTATTTTCACAAAATGTTCTTCTTAAGGTTGATTTCCTATTCTTGAACTGTAGATCGTTAGGTAAATGTGTAATTAAGACTTGTTGCTGGTGATTTTGATTAGCGTTGTCTAATAATATGAAAGTTAACACCACTTCAAGTAAACTCATTTTTATAAAATGTTTTTTTTTGTATCTTTGTTCAGTTTCATAACTCAATAGAGATATCATCTCTGGTCAGATATATATTTTACATTATAAATATATTACAGCAACAATGAGGTCAGACATCTCTCCCCAACATTAAGGCTACTATTATTCAACACCACCTCCACTGCACAGGTCACATGTCCACAATACATCCTACTTGATTCCCATGTAGCATCTTGTTTAAAGAACTCAGCAACAGCAAGAGACTACATGGAGGCCCAAAATGACACAGACCAACATAAACCCTGAAACCATTGCTGCAAATCAGCCTCCCTGGCATAGGACCATCTAAGGAGGTACTAAGACTTTTGAGTCCAACCATCAACATGAGGAGGAACTGCGATGTGCTGTTAGGAGGGCCTAATTCACACAGCCACGTCCACCATCCACATTCCTCTGTGACTCCAACTCTCTTTGACCTTCAGAAATAGGCTGGGCCTTCACAGCCACCTCTGTCACTGCCACCAGAGGGGAGAAATGGAATATGGAGAGAAGATGATGATCCTGATGCTTGGATGCAAGTGATTGCTGACAACTAATCTCTGGTCTCAAAAAAAAAAAAAAAGCAATTATTTGTATGCCTTATAATAATTATCAATCAGTTCTTCTATAAATAAATCATCAAATGTATCAATTAAATTCTTTGTTCAATTTTCTTGATAGAGATCCTCCTCGTTACCATTGAAAACAGTTTCTCTTGCTTTGCCAAAAATGATAAACTGACTGGCAGTGTTTGCTTGTTCACAGCAAGGTCTCTCAAGAACTGCCAAAGTTTTAAAGAATCAAACCCTTACTCTTCAAATTTTGATACTTTTTATGCTAGACAATCCAATCCAATCCAATCCAGAGCCTTCTCATTCCTGTCAGAGAAGTCCCTCTCTGATTGACCATGTCTTCAGAAGTGTTGCTGTACTCACCAGGTTTGGCCAATTGTGGGTTTGTGAGGATCTTTAACCCAAAGTTGGAGGTTTTGTATTCAGAGTTGTCTTTCTCTTAGACTGGTTGCCACTCAAGGCTATAGGATCCAGTCTGTCCTGCTATTTATCCATAGTTAGGAGGAGAAGCAATGGATTCATACTTTTCCCAAGGTTACGAGAACGTATGTGAATATAACAAACACAAGTGGAATTTGAATGCAGCTCTCCAATTCCTCAATCCGAGATGCTATCCATTACTCCACCATGCCTCTTATTCTGGACACTCTCCTCAGAAATATGAAGAAAAGACTTGAGACAACTGAAACATGGTTCTACAGAAGGATGCTGAGAATACCATGGACTGAACATGTGAGCAGCAACATAGTTTGTGAGAAAATGGAAACAAAAAGGATACTTATACTTAGAAAGAGGTAACTGAAATTTCTAGGGCACATAATGAGGAAAGAGGACTTGGAGAATTTGACACTCAAAAGACATGTTGAAAGTAAGAGAGAATAAGTTACTTAACAAGCTTATGTAAATTGTTGGAAGGGGTTAGGATTGATAGCAAAATGACACACACTGCTTAGAGTTATTAAGGACACACTGCATAAATAAAAATAAATTATAAAATAAACAGACCATTAAAAAAAAATGACAGCATGACAAACACAAATACAATATTAATCATTTATCATTTAGCACTCGGCTTCATTTATAAATATTATTTTCCCTTTTACTGTATATGGAATCCCCTTAGAATATAGCGTTTTATATATTGGCTCTTAATTTCAGTCAAGATTGTTTTAGGTGTTGCAATAGAAGGATATGACTACACAATCAAGAAATTCAAATTCAACTTGCATTGGTAGGATTAACATTTTGCTTGGTGAAAACAGTCACCTAAAGAGTGTTAAAGTGTCAATGAGAAAACTCATTTGCTCTGCTGCCAACAATGATTGAAATATTTGTTTTCCAAAGCCGAAGGAAAGCAAACACTGTGAATGAACAAATTGTATTATCTTGTGTAGGCAATAGATAGAAAATCCAGACAAGAAGGTCACCTGAGGGATGTAAGTCAGGAATATTAAACTGATAAGAAATAAACTTCTTCAATCAGAGAACAGTTGGAATAATGAGTGACTTACAAACTGATCTCTTTCTTTTCAAACTGTAAAGATTATATAACAGAAAATGCACACTCAATTGATAAGTCATTTTAAGTAATTCTCAGCAGGTTTTCTCATCTGAAAAAGAATTAGATTTCAAAGAAAATTTCAAACCTTCTCATTAGATGTAGCCAGATGTTTTGTTAGATTTATAGGTATTAAACTAGATTATAGTTTCATACAAGTGTATATATATATATATATATATATATATATATATATATATATATACACACACACACACAGACATAGAGTGCGAAGAGTAAATTGTCACCATGTTATATTTTTAGTTTTGCATATGAGCATTGTTTGTTTTTGATTTTGGCAATTGCACAGAATATTAGGCTTAGTAGGGCATTATCTGTGAGAAAAAGAGCATATAACGCAATTCACTCCGTCAGAAATTTGGTAGCAGTATGCTGTACTGCTTGACATTCCAATACAAACATTTCAGAGTATTTGAGTGTCAATCTGAGGACAGAGCAGAAGATTCACAAAGAGTTGGATGAGTCTAATGGTGATTATGAAGGTATCTTGGAAAACTTACTCTGATCATTCTGATAAGAAAAGAACTGAATTTATTGTTGAGGGCGTTAAAAATCAACAAAAATGCTGACACCACAACAAAGATGCTTACACAATATATATATATATATATATATATATATATATATATATATATATATATATTATAATTATTTTAAAAAAATAGGAATCATATTTTTTAAAAATAACTATAATTTAAGCTCTACTTCTGTATGGAGCACTGTTTTTTAAAAATAAAAACAAAAATACTAAAGAACATTGGATTATTTACCTAACGTGTTTTTTCTTATTTTTCTACATATCTGCAAAAACACACACACACGTATATATATATATATATATATATATATATATATATATAATAAAAATATAGTCTTACGATGTGCTATATTTATGAGATAAAGTGCACAATATTAGGGATAGAACCTGCATAAATATAAAAGTGGATATTGAGGTTAACTCCTAGAGGGAAAAATATATATATATATATATATATATATATATATATATATATATATATATATATTCACACTCACATGTCTATGTACATAATATACTCATGCACAAACATATATATATATATATATATATAAGCAAATATATGGATATAAATCCGACAGTATGAAAGAAATATATATATATATATATATATATACACACACACACCTCTATGTACATAATACACATATACCTGCTCAAAAAATGTTCATATATATATATATATATATATATATATATATATATATATATATGTATGTATGTATGTAAAAGTTTTCAACTTCTTTTATTTGAACAAAAACTTTTTCTTCTGTCTATTCTGTCACTAGTTTCAATGAATAAGAAAAAAGAAAAAAGGAAGGTAAGAATTGGGAATTGGCTTTGCAGTCAGGTCATTTTCTTGCCAACCCTATATTTTGACCTAAGAAAACTCAAAGTTAGTTGTGTTTTTTTCTTACCTCTTTCTGACTTTTTCATTTTTTTTCCTCTCTGCCATTACTGACTCAGTGGCCAAAGTAAGGAAAGGAAGAATTTCTTTCTTCTTCCTTTGAGAAAAAGGAAAAAAAAAAGAAAAACAGTTTAAAACTTTGTATTGGTTTCTTGGAAGACTTCTATAACTGATTGAAATCTTCATTTTGCATAAGAGGCAACTAGTAAGTTTCAAGCAAACTGGAAATAAAAAGCACATTCAGATTGAGAATCTGAATGAGACAGTTGAAATTTCTAAGATAATGAGGAAAGAAGGTTTGATGAATTTGATACTCACAAGAGACACTGAAAGCAAGACCACCATTACTTGCTCAGTCAATGAATGCCAAATGTTTCCATATAAGGGAACTGCTAATGTTAGCATTATCATAGATCATTGTTACTTACATGATTCTGTCAGTAGACTTATGATGAACTTTGCTGTGAGCCAGAGAAAAATGGTTTTCTGGATTATTTCAGTGATTCACAGGTGCTGAATAGGATTCTTATTGGGTGCCCCACACTTATAGTTATGTGTTTATTAAATAATGATTTGTGTATTTAGCCATGGAACAATGGCTAGCAGACCAATATAACTATAGGGAGTTTAATCCTCTCTGAGTACCTCACACTCCTGACCTTGTGCCATACTGATCTCAGGTTAGTAAATAACTATATGGCTATTTTGCTGCAGAGTTTCATAGATGGTTCATATAGGCAATTACACAATGAGTGCTTCATACTTGTATGCGGGGGTGTGGAAAAGTTTTCAACCTGATTCGCTTCTCAAAATCTAGCCAAATAACCAACAATCAAATTGTACTTTTGAAAGGATGTCTTGGTTGGGCCAAAAACTTTTCAGCACCTAAATTTGCAATATACAGATTTAAGTTTATATATGTCTCACCACAGAGCAATGGTTAGCCTTCAACTCTAGTGAATTTTTATTTTCCCGGGGTACTATACCCTTTTGTGCCATATTAACGAGCATCATCATAAGTCCCATGACTGGGTGTGGTCATAGGGTCACTGAACAACTGAGCACCTGACCAACCCATTCTACATATTTCAGTTGAAATTTGGAGAGATATTTATTCATGTATAGTTTGTCTTGTGCAGATAAACCTGTTGGAGGCCATTCCTCTCCAGGTTAGAGTTGACTGAAGACTTGCCTTGGTTACAGACATGTTGGTTCTATTGGAGAAACCCTCTTGAGTAATCCACCTAACCATCCCTGCCTGCCAGTAGTTCAACATGCACAAATTTAGCCTGAAGCTGGTCAAAGTTCACCATTTGAACTACCCACTGGTGAGAGTATCAGATCTACTTCATATGGAATTATCCACATAGCCAGGAGAGATAAAATTAGGGTGGGTTTTCTTTTTGTTGTTTGTTTGTTTTTTTTTTTGTTTTTTTTTTTGCTTCTGGACATCAGAGTAAATGGATCAACATCAAAGATAAAAATTATTGTTTTTGTTGTTAATACAAATGTTGAAATGTTATTAGAAAGCAAATGACTATACAGAATAAAAGAAATGTTAGGATTTGAAATGTCTCTCCCAAATTTGAAAATATATTCACTTCAATAAAAATGAAAAAATTGTTAAAGCAAAAATAAACATTAACTTAAACTTAGTAAATAGTTATGTGTGTTGCTAAAGAGCAGTGGGTAGTAAGCCAGTCTAACAGAATCATTATGTTGAGTGATTCATGCTCAACACTTACAGCCTTGTGCCATACAAAGTTAACTTAGTAAATAGCCATATAAATTTCTGTGCTTAAAACATAGGGAAAGTGAATGAAGAGATTTTGTAAAATCAAAGATATTTTGGTACTCACAGCAGAAAATAGCCGGACTTGCCTTGTCCAAATTGCAGTCGTTAACTTAATAGCAGTTCTACAATTAATAACGGTTGTTATATATGCTCCCCAATTTGCATAGCTCTCCAACCATCCAGCATTTCCTCACTCCTAATTTGCCAATACAGCACAGCATGAAAATACAGGTTGAAATGTGAAAATTCTCTCTCATTGGCCAACTATTAATCAATATTTGAATTTGGAGAAGTTATGAGAACAGATAAATCATGAAATGGTTTGTTTTTTTTACTCTCTGAAAGCAATGACGAGCTGAGATAATCATCTTCAATAAGTATGCTGAACTTTTGATTATGATTTGATAGTATTTCAAGTCCAATTAACACGCACATAAATTCTGACTTAATATGTCGTTTCATGAAAGTATGAAAGAGTTAAGGTACCCTAGCTTTGAAGGTCAGTGTTATATTAAATAAATGACTAAAAAGAAAAAAATAAATAAATAAATAGTCCACTAACAGAGTGTACAAAAATGTGGCCACTTACAAGAGGATATATCAATAAGTCTGTAGCCTTACACATTGTTATTTGTAGAATTTTGGTCTGAAATCTTCATTTGCAGTGTTCAGTCTATATGATTTAATATTCACCACTGAATCAAGTGCAATAACACAGAGATGATGTTGAAAAACAAGTTATTTTATGAAAAACAATATTTTTTTCTCTAGACTTAAAGTCTAGTTAAATTTTATTCTGATATTTTTTTCTTCTGCATTTACTGTCTGTGGAACTCTCAGCTTCTTCCATATGACATGTCCCTTGAGGACACTGGCAATCATGTCTCTCCACAACTTTCTGACTTTTGTAGTTTAATAAATTTTTTCATTATCTCTCTTAGACTTTGTTCTGCCATTCATTTACTCAAGCTCACTAGGCAGGTGTTATGCCATGTTTTTTCAGGTTTTGATAGTGCAACTCTTAATCTCTCTTTCAAAAGACTGTGAAAAAGTCATTTGAAAACAAAAAAAAGATAAAGAAATGAATAAATTTTGTATTCCAGATCTTTGTAATGTCAGAAGAAATATTCATTGTTGATTAATGATTACTGTCTGAATTTCTAGGATGGGGAGCTATCATTATTTATACTATTTACATTTGGACTATTGTCCTCATCTTTGTTGTTATTATCACCTGAAGCCATCTGTCTGAATTTCTGGGATGGGGAGTTATTATTATTTAAACTATTTACATTTGGTCTATTATCCTCACCTTTGTTGTTATTATCACCTGGAGCCATCTGTCTGAATTTCTAGGATGGGGAGCTATCATTATTTATACTATTTACATTTGGTCTATTATCCTCATCTTTGTTGTTATTATCACCTGAAGCCATCTGTCTGAATTTCTAGGATGGGGAGCTATCATTATTTATACTATTTACATTTGGACTATTGTCCTCATCTTTGTTGTTATTATCACCTGAAGCCATCTGTCTGAATTTCTAGGATGGGGAGCTATCATTATTTATACTATTTACATTTGGACTATTGTCCTCATCTTTGTTGTTATTATCACCTGAAGCCATCTGTCTGAATTTCTAGGATGGGGAGCTATCATTATTTATACTATTTACATTTGGTCTATTGTCCTCATCTTTGTTGTTATTATCACCTGAAGCCATCTGTCTGAATTTCTAGGATGGGGAGCTATCATTATTTATACTATTTACATTTGGTCTATTATCCTCATCTTTGTTGTTATTATCACCTGAAGCCATCTGTCTGAATTTCTAGGATGGGGAGCTATCATTATTTATACTATTTACATTTGGACTATTGTCCTCATCTTTGTTGTTATTATCACCTGAAGCCATCTGTCTGAATTTCTGGGATGGGGAGTTATCATTATTTATACTATTTACATTTGGACTATTGTCCTCATCTTTGTTGTTATTATCACCTGAAGCCATCTGTCTGAATTTCTAGGATGGGGAGCTATCATTATTTATACTATTTACATTTGGACTATTGTCCTCATCTTTGTTGTTATTATCACCTGAAGCCATCTGTCTGAATTTCTGGGATGGGGAGTTATCCTTATTTATACTATTTACATTTGGACTATTGTCCTCATCTTTGTTGTTATTATCACCTGAAGCCATCTGTCTGAATTTCTAGGATGGGGAGCTATCATTATTTATACTATTTACATTTGGACTATTGTCCTCATCTTTGTTGTTATTATCACCTGAAACCATCTGTCTGAATTTCTAGGATGGGGAGCTATCATTATTTATACTATTTACATTTGGACTATTGTCCTCATCTTTGTTGTTATTATCACCTGAAGCCATCTGTCTGAATTTCTAGGATGGGGAGCTATCATTATTTATACTATTTACATTTGGACTATTGTCCTCATCTTTGTTGTTATTATCACCTGAAGCCATCTGTCTGAATTTCTGGGATGGGGAGTTATCCTTATTTATACTATTTACATTTGGACTATTGTCCTCATGTCTGTTCCTGCTATCACAACATTTCGGCCATTGTGCCCTCTGGCCTTCCTCAGGTGTATATCAATCCAGGTAACCTACAGGGTATTCCAAAGTGAACCCTTTATTTAATCTATAGTGGTAGATAATTCTCATTCCACTGCTCTTTTTCAGGGATATTTTGTCTAGTTCTTCTTTTTTTAGTACTGCCCAATTATTACAAAACACAAGTCATGTACTTAAATAACCTCATCAGATCAAGACTTTCATATGAATGTCATGCATGGCAATAAACCAATTTAGAAATAACTAAACTCTCAGCTGTAGAAAACTGCTTTCTAAGATCAATGGCTAAAGAAGGTTTTAAGTGAGTGAAACGTGTACATCTTAGTGAAGACTACATTTCTTCAAACCTTGTGGACTGATGCTACAAATTCACAAACAACTGTATCAAATAATGGAAATCAAATCACTTGCTGACTTTCCATGTATAGTGTAAATATTGATTAATGATATTTTAATCATCTCTTTTTGTGTATGTGTGTATATGTGATGGCAGTGGTAGGATAGATGGCTGCAATGATGGATGGACATTATTTAAATTTCCCATCATTTTAATACTATAATAAGGATGATTTGCAAGCACCTGCAACAATTAAAAACAACAATTAATTTCACATGTGTTGCCTAATTATCTTTATTCTAATGTCTTTATTTCTACAATCAAAATTTTCACAATTGTTGAAATATTTTCATCCTCACATATTGTTGTGTATGATACACCTAATTTACATAAGTGGAGTACCGACCATATAAATATGGGTTGGTACCGGAAGACGAGGGAAGATTAAGAGATCGAATCCAGAGACTCTGCCCGACTGCGACTTAGTCAACCCATTCTGCAGGAACAGTCTTCCCAAGAATATACCAAAACTACCTGTAAATATTGTGTACCTTTTTTCATTGTTTCAATACATTTTGTTACGTACATTTTGTGTTGTATTATTATTATTCCATGCTTATTCAAGCTTCAACACATATTATACCAGAAAATTCAGAAAAATAAGTTGAAATTGATTTTAACAACTTAGTTGTTCATTTTTTATTCAAATGCAAAAAATAACGAACTGTTATTAAATTCAGAGCCAAACTTTAAAAACAAACTGCAGCTTTTTACAAAGCAGCAATAAAATAGTTTTAGTTTTCCACATAGATTTTCAGATCAGAATAAAAATCTCTGAATCATTTGGTAATATTCTTATAAAGATCAAAGTTAAATAAAGATCCCAACACCATTTATCAATCTATCTGAATTTTGATTAAAGTTCTCAGGTGAAGTCTTTTCATTATCCCACATGTTATACTCATAAGTATCTTCATAACTTATGTAATTTTCTGAGAACCTTCTCTGTATTTTAAACAAATTTTTTTTCAAAATATTCTGACAGAAATTCCTTTATTTTGCATCATTTTCTTCAGGCATTTTATATCTGAAAGAGCAGAATCTATTATATATTCGTTTCCAGTTTAGATAGCTTCAAATTTCTGTTATCATTTTATATATTTCTATTGTATAATACAAAAAATGTTCAGAAAATATCAAAGTTTTATGGCAACTTGAAGCATTACTTCAACACTTTGCCGGATGGCAAGCAATCTAATCTTGCAAAACACAGCTCATTGTGCTGCTCTTCAGTATGTTATTATGAAACCCGCCATTTCATTATCTTTTTATGCCCCCATCTCACTATCTTATTACCCCTCTACATACACACTGTCACAGTAAGTTATTATCCTCCACCCCTGTTACAGTATCTTATCATACACCTCCATCTCGGTATCATATTATGCACCCTCCTCCATGTCTCTTGTATCTTTATTATGTTCAGCCCACAGTCTCAGTATCTTATTATGTGCAACCCCCCCAGTCTCGGTATCTTATTATGTGCACCCCCTCCAGTCTCGGTATCTTATTATGTGCACACCCTCCAGTCTCGGTATCTTTTTATGTGCACCCCCCCCAGTCTCAGTATCTTTTTATGTGCACCCCCCCAGTCTCAGTATCTTATGTGCACCCCACCCGATTCAGTATTTTATGTACTTGCCATGTCTCAGACTAATTTATGCTTTTTAAATATCTCAAAGACCTATCAGAGAATAATATAGAGTAATTCAACTTCATAGGCCTGGTGACCCATTGTGTGTTCTTGTGTCTGAATAGGTCATAATTATTAGATATCTACAGCTGATCCTAGCCAGAAATGTTATAATTACTTGTCAGGTTTTCAGAAAACTACAAATCATCTTGACATAAGACAAATGTCCTGAAAAATTCATGAATCCATTTTACATTTTTTTGGCTGGCATTTCCATTTGTTATGAAGACGAATTTGGTAGATAGAGATTTGCAGAAATAAAGTTAGAAATCTTTATAAGAAAGCTTAAGAATATTAATAAAATCAACAACTGATAAGAAAATCTATGAAAGCAAACTTAATCGACAGTTTTATCTTCTGTTTAATTAAAATTTACCTACTCAAAGCTTAAAAAGAAACTAATAAATAATTAAAATTCTTTTTTTTTCTTTGCAAGGAAAGTCAATAGCAATAAAAGAATAAAAAGTTGAGAATAAAAAGATCACTTTTTGCAGTAAAAAGCAAAAAACAATTTGAGAGTTTGTTTCTTAGTTGGTGATTGTGAGCCTGTGTGAAAATTGTTCTGACAAGAAATATCTACAATCAAGAAGGAAATATGCAGAAACTTCTTAAACCTTTGAAAGTAGAGGTCATATTTAGTGTCACCATATCAATTAGTATGCACCAATATAAAAGAAAGATGAACAGATAAATAATATGATGAAAAAAACATTTTGCAAGAAAAAGGAAAATAAATAAAGTACATAGAAATTACTTTTAATATAACAAATATGATGTACAGTTACTATACTGATCACATAGAAGATATCTCAATTAATATAGGGATTGTAAGGTTGTTACTTTAGAAGTTATGTTATACCAAGTAGGATTTCTCTCTTCTTTACCTTTGAGGAGACTGTCCAACATTTGCAGCCATAAAAGAGGACAGTTGTCACGTAGCAGCTCAGTATTCTTTTCTTTGTTACCAAAGGATTCCTCCTGCCTCATAATATTCTGCTTAGCTTTTGGAATGTGTCTTTGACCATTCCAGTGTGTCTTCAGCTCGAGGTGGCAGAGATAGGGTTCTACAGAAGGATGCTAAGGATATCACGGACTGAGCATGAGAGCAACGATGAGGTTTTGGAGGAGTGCAAACAAGGAGGAAGCTTATACTTAGCATCAGGAAGAAGCAGCTGGAATTTCTGGAATGTGTAATGAGAAAGGAGGGTTTGGAGAATCTG
The DNA here is from genome assembly GCA_903632075.3 of Acanthosepion pharaonis. Lineage (NCBI taxonomy): Eukaryota > Metazoa > Mollusca > Cephalopoda > Sepiida > Sepiidae > Acanthosepion > Acanthosepion pharaonis. The sequence goes on along the minus strand of CAHIKZ030000091.1, from coordinate 2,743,795 downwards.
ATACTCACAGATCAAATAGAGAGAAAGAGAGACAAAGTAAAACAATGCATGATATACTTAATGGGCTTAAGCAAGTGGATGGCAGAACAGGGCCTGGGTGAAGTAGCAAAGGGACAAAACTTATTGAGAGCTCCAAGTGATAGGGGGAAGTGAGGATCGATGATCGCCTACGTCCTGAATGTACATGGCACATAAAAAGAAATAAGTTGTGCTTCATGCTTTCCCAAGGTTGTTACTCTCTTCATTTGAGAACACAAGGACTTAGCACTTATACTTAACATCAGGAAGAGGTAGCTGAGGTTCCTGGAATACATAATGAGAAAGGAGGGCTTGGGGAATCTGATACTCACAGGCTGAATAGAGGGAAACAGAGACAAGGGAAATACAGGGAAGTAGCCTGGGGAAGTAGCAAATGGACAAAACTTATTGAGAGCTACAAGGGATAAGGGGAAGTGGAGAGCCATGATCGACTATGTCCTGAAGAGACACGGCACATAAACAGAAAATGATGATCTTGCACATGCAGTCGTGCCTTGTAATGTGTCCAAACCATGCCATTTTTCTCCACTTGAAAGTGACGAGAAGAGGTTCCTGGTGTCCCAAAAAACTTTCAACCCTTTTCTGCACAAACTCATTGGTTTTTTGTTCCCAATAGAAAATGCCAAGGAGTTTTCTTATGCATTTGTTCTCAAATGCTTGGATTCTTCTCTTTTATGTAGTTGTAATAATGTCAAATAAATAGAGCAGAACTTTTTGTGAAGAGTGTGTAAATTAAAGGAGACAGCATATATGAATCTGACAAAGGGTTGTGCAAGCAAAAGCCCAATTCAGTGTTGTGTGAATACCAGTATTTAGTGAAACAAAAAAAAAATCAAAGAAAGAAACCTGAGGCTTTTCTGCAGCTGAAAATGACCTTATCACTGTTTTGTACATGAATTGAAAGAACAAGCATTTGTATAGTTTTCTACTCAGCACATGCCGACAGATTTTCTTTAGGTTGGCAACTGGATTATCTTTATTTGAAGACGTAGAGTGCTACCTATTAGAGAAAAAAATACCCAAGCAGGTGAATAATAACCATGAGGCCAAAGATGTCATTGGTAGAAACATTGTTGAGGATAGGTATGAGAACATCTCATGGAATAAGAATAATAACTTAACTCATAATTTTCAGGCACTTAGGAAGGCTGAAGAATGCTTCTGTCAAAACAATGATGAAAATAGCAAGGAATTGATCTTGGAATAATGGCTTATCTCAAAATTTCAGACAGATACCTCAGCTACTTTTTATTTTTTTGTAATTCTATCTTCCCTCTCCACTTGATAAAATCTTTGTATGCATTGAAATTCATTTACAGAAAGGAAACAGCAAGAACTCCTACAGAAGGTAGTGAAGGAAAGAGAGAGAGATTTATTATCAGTGGACACAAGCCGAAGAATATAAGATATGCAGATGACACTGTGTTGATGGAAGACACATAATGAAAACTACAGGACCTCCTAGATAAGATACTAAAGGAAAGCAGGAAGAAAAGACTAACCACTAATTGTAAGATAGTAGAATCTATGATTGTCAGAAAGAGAAAAAAAGCCTAAGATGTCAACTAGGAAATGGAGATATCAATATCAAGCAAATATCTGGGAAGTGTTTTAACAGAGCATGGAAAATACAACACTGAACTTCAAACAAGCATTCCAAAAGCTGAATGAAATACTGGGAAACATGAAAATCTAATTAGAAACAAGAAATAGATGAAGTGAAAACTAGAGGCAACAGAAATGGGGTTCTACAGAAGGATGCTGAGAATTCCATTGATAGAGCATATAAACAACAAAGAAATCTTAAGGAAAATAAAAAAAACAAATAAGGCTCAGAATCAGGAATGGAAAGTTGAAATTTCTTCGATACATAATAAGCAACGAGGTCTTGGAGAATTTTACACTCACAAGGTATATCGAGGGCAAGAAGGTAAGGGGAAGGTAGAAGGCCACCTAGATAATGAGCTTCTGTGAATGAATGGTGGATCACATCATGGGAGAGGGATAAAACAAATGCTACTAAGTACTATGAGTGCTAGGAAGTTCTGGAGGGCCATGATCATTTACATGCAGAAGAGCTACTGCACATAAAAGATGTTATAATAGAGCTAAATAAAAAAATATCCATCTTGCATGGTCACTGCAGATAAAAGAGATATCAGTTTGTAAAGGAGAATTTATGCTGTAAATATATAAAATTAAATAAATACTAAAATGGTTAGACAATATGGCTATATATATATATTTCCTTCTATATGGCTAGATGAGTATATTTCCTTCTAAATTAGATTTAATAGTGTTCAGGTTTTATTGCCAACTTTATATCAACATATCTGGCTAAACTTGGGATATCTACTGTTATTATTTGCACTATTTATATTATGACTATTGTCTTCATCTTTGTTGTTTTTATCACAATGTTTCAGCTATTGTACCCTCCAGCTTTCCTCAGGTATGAATTATGAACTGAACCCTTTTTAAATAAATGGGGGTAGACTGTTCTCATTCCACTGCTCATGTCGAGTTCATATTTTGTTGTTGTGAGTTCAATCCCTAGGTTGGGCAGTGTGTAATTGCACTCAGTGGAAACAGGTGAGCATTAACTGAACAGTACTAAATAAAAATAAGAATTAGACAATATATCACTAGACATGAGAAGTAGAACAAGAAGAGTCAACCCCCACAGATTAAATAAAGGGTTAATTTCAGAATTCACTGTAGATTACCCACATCAATATACAGCAAAATATTCTTCTCTGACACACAGTGAAGTTCATCATAAGTCTCCTAACAGAATTATGTAAGTACCAATTGCATATGGTGATGGTAACATTAGCTGTTTACTTATATGGAAACATTTGGCATTCATTGACCGAGCAGGTAGTGGTGGTGTTGATTGAAATTTATAAAAAACTTTCTCTTAAAACAATTTTTCAGGAAAATAGGTTTCTGAAGTCCAGTAGCTGTTATTGCTCTTTCCAGTATTAATGGGGGTTTCCATCCTAACCTTTTGTTTGAGGTAATGTGGAGTATCAGCATCTTTATTATGTCATTATTTTTTCTTCAAGTTACATGTACTACTCATTTTAGTTCTTATTTTGTGGTTGTGAGTTCAATCCCTGGGTCAGGCAGTGTTTACTTGCACTCAGTAGAAATAAGGAAGCAACAGCTGAACAATACTAAATGCAAATAAGAACAAGAACAGTCTTACCCAATAAATTAAATAAAGGGTTCACTTAAGAGTTCCCTGTAGATTACTCAGATCATTATGCAGAGAGAGCCTTCCTCATGTTTGTACGACTGAAACATTGTGAAAGCAACAACAAAGATGAAGACAATAGTCCAAATATAAATAGCATAAAAAAGGTAGATTAAATAAAAGCTTTAGTTCAGAATTCCCTGGAGGTTACTCAGCTCGATATATACATGAAGAAGGCGAGAGAGCACAATGTCCAAAACATTGTGATGACAACAACAAAGATGAAGACAATAGCCTGAATATAAACAGCATTAAAAAGGTAGATTAAATAAAGGCTTTAGTTCAGAATTCTCTGTAGGTTACTCAGAGCAATATACATATGAGGAAGGCCAGAGAGCACAATGGCTGAAACATTGTGTCAACAACAACAAAGATGAAGACAATAGTCTGAAATAGTGTAAAAAAGGTAGATTAAATAAATGGTTTGGTTCAGAATTCCTTGTAGGTTAACCAGATCAATATACACCTGAGGAAAGCTGGAGAGCACAACAGCTAAAATGTTGTGATAGTCACAACAAAGATGAGGGCAATAGTCCAAATATAAATAGTGCAAATAATAACTCCTGATGACAGAAATTCAGACAAAAGTTATCTACATATGAAATATGTAATTCTTTTAGTCATCAGTTGTTATGCATGCTGAGAGTGTTGTAATGAACTGTTCTCAATGTATTATAAACACCATCTATTTCATGTGAACAAATTTGAATCCAACTGTTACGGTAACAAATAACTTCTTGAACCATAACATCCGTCTTCCCTTGTGTGTCACTCCCAGTGACTTGATCCACCAAATCAAGCACACTTGACATCACTCATCTTGTTGATCATTTCTATATATTGGCTTTAAGCCAAACATTAGCAATGAATTCAACTATTCACTATGATATCACTACAGAAGGAATATATTGGCAGACTTGCACCTGCATGGATTTGGAGGAGCAACAAAGACTGTTGATATCACAAGATATTACTTGGGTGCTCAAGACTGAGGAGTAATAAATAGTGTCTATCTTTAGTAGGTACTCATACTAAAAATAATGTTTAAAATGAAAGAAATCTATCAGGTTGATAAATCTGAATTCATTCCTTTAGAAAATTACTTTGTTTACTATTTGCATATGAAACTGAAGAGATATAAAAATCTCAAGGAATTTATGACGAGAAGAATTTTGTTTAAAAGCACTTCATTAGCAAAGCTGCTCTCTGTGGTCCTCAGTTAAGGCATATCATATTTTACAATAGTTTCCTTCTGTCCAGAGAGATGAAGGCTCATAGCCAGCTGGAGTGCACATATTTTTCTTTAAGATTTCTCAAATATTCAGGTTGGTAGACGAAAATAAATAAATAATTTGTTTAATAAATGAATGAGTAATAATGTTCAAGCTCATTTCCAGCCCCAGGGTCATCACCTAATGAAGTCTTTGTCGGAGATACTGCTGCTGTTTTCATAGCAATAAATATATGGAATTCATATACAATTCTTAGATATTATTATTTTTGTTTAAAATTTGCTATAGTTATGAGAGTAATCAATACTGGGAATATATCATTTGGAGATATAAAGAGTGTAGACAGAGAAAACAACATTGTATGGTGAATGGCAGTTACTATGAAGGGTTCACACACACACACATATATATATATATATATATATATAAAAAGAAAAAACAGTAAGATATATAATCCAGCGTTCTTCTTGATATTTTTAATTTTAATTTTACAAAACTGTGCTCAATGTAAATTTACAGAGCATAAATATTATAAATTAACTGATTTAAAATATGATTTTTTCACTACACAGCAATTAACCATGTTTCAAAAATGGAAGCTAAAAACTTTAAATTTAATTATATAATTAAATTAAAAGCATTAGCTCCGTTTCATCTTCAAGCAAATATTGGAATAACTTATTTTTAAATTTACTGAGTTTTAAATGCACATATAAATTCATAATTTACTGTTTCCAAGGATACAGAGAAATCCAATCATTCAGACAGGGGCAGTAGTGTGTTCATTTTTATTTACTATTGTTGTATCAGTTATTAGTTATGTTCAAAAAAAAAGGTTAAGTTTAGGGAGGGTAGGGGTGTATGTTTCAACAAATTCTGACATTCGTTAAATACATGTTATCTGGGGTCTTTTTTTATTATTAACGGCAAAAAGTTTTTCGGCATTTTTTTTCTTACTTGTATACTTAAAGAGTCTTTTTTACATTTTATTTAACTACAATTTTAAAATATTTTTTTTTTCTTAATTACTATTAGACCATATGTAAATGTAATAGAATTACTTACATTATTTAAATTTACTTTTTTTTTTATCAAATATAAGTATGTATATTACTAGCTCCCATTTTTTAATTTTATTTTTAAATATTATTTAATGAAAATGTTTGACAATGACATCAAAAAATAGCTAATTCATTTCTCTGATCCAGTAAATTTTTATTTTTTATAAACTTAGTAATATATAGTTTCTCATATATGCACAAAGGACATGGGTCATTTAATGACCTACATATTCTAGCTTTTCTTATTAATTTCCATTTTATTGTAGGTGTTTTATTGGATTCTTTTAAGTGCCAGAAATACTTTGAAAGTGAGGACAACAACACACAGAAAACAGTCTGCTTGCCTTATGTTAAGGGGTTATTGGAGAAAATACAAAGAACTTGCGGTCCATATAACATCAGGACAAACTTCAAAAGCTGGATGACATTTCGCAGATACCTCTCCTGAGTAAGACCCCCACCATAGAGGAGAACATGACTAAAGACTGTGTGTAGACCATCCTGTGCAACTGTGGAAAGAAATATAAAGGGGAGATTGGCCACCTCCTTAAGGTAAGGCTTCAAGACACCAAAACAATATAACATGAGGGGAAGTGTAAAAATCAGGCATGGCTGACCACATATGGAGAGAAAAGGGAAATCACCACCCTCTGTGGGATAAGGTTGAAATCATAGACAAAGAACATCATTGGAAAATTCGTAAACTTAAGAAATCAGCACATATGCTGGGCTACAAAAATCTCCTGAGCCGACCAAGCATAGAAATGAATACAATATCGGAACCAGTAATAAGGAGTGACAGAGAAAAGCGATAATAACAACAAAATTGCAATATGAGCTCTGGTAAAAAATATGCAATGAAAACAGCAAAAAATTGCAATATGAGCACTGTTAAAAAAGATTGCTGAAGTAAAATAAGTTTATAATACTCAGAAATTCATACACAGATGTCCTCAAGGATATATGGCACAGTGGATAAACGTGCTAGTTAGATCCAGTGACAGGAACCCAAAAAGTTCAAAACCTGGTTAAGGCGGTGGAGAACTTGAAGAGGGGAATTAACAGGAGATAACTGATATCCATTAGACATGGCATGTGGAACTAGAACAGTCTACCCCAGTGAGTGAAATAAAGGGTTCGACATTCCAACCACTGGAGCGTACAATGGCTGAAACATGATAAATATGGCAACAAAGATGAGGATGACAGTCTGAACAATGTAAATAGTGTACATAATACCTCATCTCAGAAATATAGACAAACAGTCTAGTTGAGATGGTAATTTCTGTTATCTTTAGACTTCTTCATCACTCATTTTCCCTTATGGATCAATTCATATCTGTTCTTGAAGAATTCATTGAATCAAAAATGAAATGGTTCTTTTATGATGGAATATGCAATTTAGCCAAAAGACACGATAAGCTCATAGAAATCCAAGCAAGACATTTTGGTGACTGGATAAGTATGCAACAAATTTACATGCATAAAAGACATTGTGAAAAAAAATGAAAAAAATTTTAAATTAATAAAATTTGAACCAGTTTTCTTTTTCATTCAATGCTCATCATAGATTTTGAAGGATTTAACTTCCATATTAAAGTATAGGTTTGCCATTAATGAATCAATTATTTTTTAATCATTTCAACTCAAAGAGGGTGATAAAAACCACTAAGATACATAGAATGATTTAGATTTTAAAGAAACAGAGGACAATAAAAGAACAGGATTGAAGGAGACAGAAGTTGATCATTGACATTGCATTTAAATTTTTGAAGATTGTAGTTGAGAGGAAACCAGGAAGCAGAAAGTGAGTTTGACAAATGAAAATTCCAAGAGAAGAAACTGTTACCATAGAACTTATGGAACATAGAATATGTATCCATTTCAACTGTACATTGATGAGACCTAGCTGCCAATCTAGTACTATACTTAAATTTGTAAAGTCAAGGTACTAAAGAGAAAAGCTCATCAAAACAATTGCCATGAAAACATTTATAGGAAAAACACAAGGAAGCTATATTAGGGCAATAGAAAAGTGACTGAAGCTGAGATGCCAAGTTAGGACTGATAATATTGCAGAGTTTTCTTTGGATTTTGCCAAAATATACAGCAGAAGTAGCCAACCAGTAATATTCAGTTTAAATTTGTATCTTCATCTTTGCTATTTTGATTACTTTATTTTAACAATTGAAATTTTTGATTATCTTATTGTTGTCTGAAGTACTTAGATTTAAAAAAAAATTCCTCTCCCATGACGGATTTAGCATAGTATCCTCAACTTTGTTGATTTAATCACTACATTTCAATCAGTGGGGTCTCAAGCATGCCTCAGGTGTGTATCACATCTTGTGATTGTCAGTTTCATTTTCATACAGGAAACATTTGATCTTCATTGACTGAAAAGTTAGAATTACTGTCGGGCATCCTGGGTATGATGATAAACTACATCCGTGTCCAGGGTAAGATGATAAACTACGTCCAACAGCAAGGCCTCCGTTCAGGAGGTTTTGAGGAGCATGGAACCACCTCTTAATTGCTGGTGTTCCCAGGTCCACCCTGATCCAGGGTGATAGCACCTGTTATGATCCCAGCGATGGGCAAATAGTTAACCCCGAAACTGAGGTAAAAAGCATTATAAAAGTGTAAAAATAGGTTTTAATACTAGAAATACTTTGTAAAAAAATTATTACCAGAAATACAATTTTGAAGAAAAAAAAACTATTACCAGCAATACGTTTTTGAAAAAATAATATTACCACCTATACATTTTTGAGGAAAAAATATTAACAGAAATAGATTTTTGACAAAACAATAATATTACCAAAAAAAAAAAAAATTTGCCGGCATTAAATGACCCATTGAGGTTGATATGCCATAAAACAAAACAAACCAAACCATTACTGTCAGATGGAATTTATCCAATCTTTCACTTAAAACTGTATTTCAGAAATTAGACTTTACTCTAGTCAAATCATTTTGAATGGATTCCTATATTAAAATCATTCCCAATGCATTCCTATGGCAATGGTAAGGGTGGGATTGACCATTTCCATACAGGAAACATGCAACCTTTTTTATCAAAATATCTGTTTCTTCTGATATATGCCTGAAGTTGGTCTTAGCAATTTAATCATAGTGATCAAAACAACAATAATGAGGATACTTGTCAAGATGATTCAAGGAATAATAACAACATTGTGTCTAGGGACTTCAAATGAAAATCAAAAACTTTACCAATCAAGACTTAAAACAAGAGTGAGAATGTCAGTGCAAAAAATTAATGTGAGAATGTTGAGTATCGAAGAAATTATGGCATTGCATTTGGCCAAAATGCAATGATAAAAAAAAAAACAAAAAAGATGAGAAGCAAAATTAATAATGAGAAGAAAATCAATATCTTTTTTCACCTCTTCTCATATTGGGTAAGTAAAAAGACTAAAAAATAAAAAAACATAAATATTAACATTTTTTTTTTCTCAGTGTCAATATGATAATGATGAAATGAAAAGTCAAAGAAAATGTGGATGAATTGAAAGAATGTAGCCATCAACCCCCAAAAAATGTTACTTTCAATGAGAGTTTAATAGTTTTTTTTTTTATGTCATAAAAAGAAAGGTTACATTTCTTATGGATTCTACTTGAAGAATTCATAAAAATTATAGAAAGAAGAAATTAAATGAGAAATATAGACCGAAAAGAAATTCCATTTATTTCTTTGAAAAAAAAAAGTTTTTCCCCCTGCACTCAAAGCCACTTAATGATCTGATCAACTTTTCTAACAAATTTAGTAAATGTTAAATGAGAAATTTTTAAATATAATTTGCTTTCAAAAGATTAAGAAAAAAAAATATCACTCCACAATGACTTTGTCATATCATGGCATCTCTTTAACCACAAGATTTTAGAAATCTAAAACAAAGTCAATTTAAAAAAATATCACTCCACAATGACTTTGTCATATCATGGCATCTCTTTAACCACAAGATTTTAGAAATCTAAAACAAAGTCAATTTAAAAAAATATCACTCCACAATGACTTTGTCAATTTAAAAAATTTTATCAAAACAAAAAGTCCACTCCAATGACTTTGTCATATCATGGCATCTCTTTAACCACAAGATTTTAGAAATCTAAAACAAAGTCAATTTAAAAAAATATCACTCCACAATGACTTTGTCATATCATGGCATCTCTTTAACCACAAGATTTTAGAAATCTAAAACAAAGTCAATTTAAAAAAATATCACTCCACAATGACTTTGTCATATCATGGCATCTCTTTAACCACAAGATTTTAGAAATCTAAAAAACAAAGTCAATTTAAAAAATATCACTCCACAATGACTTTGTTTATCATGGCATCTCTTTAACCACAAGATTTTAGAAATCTAAAACAAAGTCAATTTAAAAAAATATCACTCCACAATGACTTTGTCAATTTAAAAAATATCATCATGGTCATCTCTTTTTAACCACAAGATTTTATCAAATTTTATAAATCTAAAACAAAACAAAAGTCAATTTAAAAAATATCACTCCCACAATGACTTTGTCATATCATGGCATCTCTTTAAAAAATATCACTCCACAATGACTTTGTCATATCAAGATTTTAGAAATCTAAAACAAAGTTTAAAAAATTTAAAAATATCATGGCATCCACAATGACAAAGTTTTAAAAAAATCATATCATTTGTCATATCATCTCTTTAACCACAAGATTTTAGAAATCTAAAACAAAGTCAATTTAAAAAAATATCACTCCACAATGACTTTGTCATATCATGGCATCTCTTTAACCACAAGATTTTAGAAATCTAAAACAAAGTCAATTTAAAAATATCACTCCAAAAAATATCATGGCATCTCTTTAACCAAAGATTTTAGAAATCTAAAACAAAGTCAATTTAAAAAAATATCACTCCACAATGACTTTGTCATATCATGGCATCTCTTTAACCACAAGATTTTAGAAATCTAAAACAAAGTCAATTTAAAAAAATATCACTCCACAATGACTTTGTCATATCATGGCATCTCTTTAACCACAAGATTTTAGAAATCTAAAACAAAGTCAATTTAAAAAAATATCACATCTCTTCATACAATTTTAGAAACTTTGTCATATCATGGCATCTCTTTTTAACCACAAGATTTTAGAAATCTAAAACAAAAAAAATCAATTTAAAAAAAATCTAAAAAAAAGTCAATTTAAAAAATATCACTCCACAATGACTTTGTCATATCATGGCATCTCTTTAACCACAAGATTTTAGAAATCTAAAACAAAAATTTAAAAAATATCAATTTAAAAATATCAAAACAAAGTCCAAAAAAAATATCAATGACTTTGTCATATCATGGCATCTCTTTAACCACAAGATTTTAGAAATCTAAAACAAAGTCAATTTAAAAAATATCACTCCACAATGACTTTGTCATATCATGGCATCTCTTTAACCACAAGATTTTAGAAATCTAAAACAAAACAAAGTCAATTTAAAAAAATATCACTCCACAATGACTTTGTCATATCATTTTAGCATCTAAAACTTTTAAAAAAATATCCACAAGATTTTAGAAACCACAAGATTTAAAAATCAAAGTCAATTTAAAAAATATCACTCCACAATGACTTTGTCATATCATGGCATCTCTTTAACCACAAGATTTTAGAAATCTAAAAACAAAGTCAATTTAAAAAATATCACTCCACAATGACTTTGTCATATCATGGCATCTCTTTAACCACAAGATTTTACTAAAACAAAGTCAATTTTATCAGAAATCTTTGTCAAAATCTCTTTAACAAAGATTTTAATTCAAAAAAAATATCACTCCACAATGACTTTGTCATATCATGGCATCTCTTTAACCACAAGATTTTAGAAATCTAAAACAAAGTCAATTTAAAAAAATATCACTCCACAATTTGATATCATTGTCATTTTTTATCATCCCACAATGGTCATATCATGGCATCTCTTTAACCACAAGATTTTAGAAATCTAAAACAAAGTCAATTTAAAAATATCACTCCACAATGACTTTGTCATATCATGGCATCTCTTTAACCACAAGATTTTAGAAATCTAAAAAAAAAGTCAATTTAAAAAAATATCACTCCACAATGACTTTGTCATATCATGGCATCTCTTTAACCACAAGATTTTAGAAATCTAAAACAAAGTCAATTTAAAAAATATCACTCCACAATGACTTTGTCATATCATGGCATCTCTTTAACCACAAGATTTTAGAAATCTAAAACAAAGTCAATTTAAAAAATATCACTCCACAATGACTTTGTCATATCATGGCATCTCTTTAACCAAAACAAAGATTTTAAAAATCTAAAATCAAAAACCACAAGTCAATTTAAAAAAATATCACTCCACAATGACTTTGTCATATCATGGCATCTCTTTTTTAGAAATCTAAAACAAAGTCAATTTTAAAAATATCTCCACAAAATAAAGTTTAATTTTAGAAATCTAAAACAAAGTCAATTTAAAAAAATATCACTCCACAATGACTTTGTCATATCATGGCATCTCTTTAACCAAAACAAAGTCAATTTATCAATGACTTTTTGTCATATCAAACAAAATCTAAAAACAAAGTCAATTTAAAAAATATCACTCCACAATGACTTTTTGTCATATCATGGCATCTCTTTAACCACAAGATTTTAGAAATCAAAACAAAGGCATCTGACTTTTTCATATCAACCTTTAACAAAGATTTTAGAAATCTAAAACAAAGTCAATTTAAAAAATATCACTCCACAATGACTTTTGTCATATCATGGCATCTCTTTAACCACAAGATTTTAGAAATCTAAAACAAAGTCAATTTAAAAAAATATCACTCCACAATGACTTTGTCATATCATGGCATCTCTTTAACCACAAGATTTTAGAAATCTAAAACAAAAGTCAATTTAAAAAATATCACTCCACAATGACTTTGTCATATCATGGCATCTCTTTAACCACAAGATTTTAGAAATCTAAAACAAAGTCAATTTAAAAAAATATCACTCCACAATGACTTTGTCATATCATGGCATCTCTTTAACCACAAGATTTTAGAAATCTAAAACAAAGTCAATTTAAAAAACAAAAGATAGCTAAAGAGGACAATAGATTTTATTTTACAGAGATACTTCAGGTATGTGTTATTTACCAAACTTAGATTAAGTCTGACACAAGGCTACAAGAATGAAGCACCCAATAAGGAATGAACTCACTATTCCATAGTAATGAGACAAGCTAACACCACAACGAGGCATTCATGCAGAATGCATTTGTTGATAATTTTGCTGAAGGTGCTTACACAAATTAGGACATAATGATTCCATTTCAACAGGTGACCAAAGTCTTCAACCATGTTACCAGAAAGCATTCATAGGAGAGAAATAGTCAATCAGGCAATTTCAAATGTCACTGTTGAAGAGTACATGCCTTAATAATTATACAGTCAAAATATTTAATCAACACAAGAATCAACACAATTAGGACTTCATATACAGTGGATGGGGAAACAAATATTTGTACACATACAAATTTTTAATTTATTATATTTCCAACTAATGAATAAACATACTTTTCATATAATTAATTGTACACCGATGCATAATAAATAAATATTCATAGAAAACTTTAATAGAAATAAATCCCATTTATTCATTTTAATGAGTGAAAAAAATATTCATACAATGCAAATTTCAGAATTTAAAACTTTTTAATTGCTTTAATACTCTAGATTATTCAAATGGAATATTCTAGAATGTTACAATTATGTTATCAGTAGTTATTTTTGGCCTAAAAAATACAAACAGAACATTCTGTAATTGATATTCATGCAAGAAGGTTATTTTCATAGCAAGAGATAAAGAATTGAAAAATTCACAAAAAGAACTGAGCTCTGAAAAGAAGGTAAAAGTTACAGGAAAATCTCAGACAACTTGAGTGTTTCATTTACTTCATTCATCGCAATGTATAAAAACTCAAAAGTGTTGAAAACTAAAAAACAGGTGCTCCACAGAAGATTTCAAGATTTCGAGGAAATTAATGTGTCAAATTAAACAAATCCAATGGTTACACATCAAGAGTTGCAGAATGATTTTCTTTCATTAGGAATCTGTGTTACTAAACGGACAATAAGCAATGAAATTTATAGGAACAATCTAAAGTCATGCTCCCCTCGGAAAACTCCACTGATATTGAAAAAATACAGAGATGCCAGGTTGAAATTCATTCAGGAACATAAGGATAAGGAAAAATCATACTGGGAAAGAGTATTTCAAAAAGATAATAATCTTAAACACACTACAAAATCTACAAAAAACAGCTTACTGAAAATAATGTAAATATCTTGAAATGGCTGTTTTTTATGCATATTTAGTTACTATGCATCGGTGTACAATTAATTATATGAAAAGTATGTTTATTATGTGCAAATATAATAGATTAAAAATTTGTTAGTTAAAAGGGGAGGTAGAGAAAGAACAAGTCGCAGGTCGAGCCAATATAATAAATCGTTTTTTTTTGTTTTTGTTTGTATATATATATATATATATATATGTGTGTGTGTGTGCGTTTGTTTGTATATATATATATATATATATATATATATATATATATATATATGTAGATGTATGTGCATATTTATTGGTTTGTTTTCTTCTGTTCTTCCAAAAAAACACCCATTCTTGGCCGCATGTAGGAAGATCACTACAACCATGCATACCTAATCTATAACTTCGAATAGCCCAAGTGAAGTCTTGATTGGTTGTTGTCTACTGGAGCAACTTATATAATTCACGTCCTAAAGCTAGTGGCAAATTTTTGTTCTAGGTGCGGGCCGAATACTGATCATATTCGGTCGGGTCGCCCATCAAAGAAGTCTGTTGTTTATTTAGACCCGAAACTTCTAGTGACATGGGAGCAACAACACTGACGATGCATCTAAATTTGGCATTTAAAGGTGTATTTTTATAATGTATGTGTACGAATATTTGTTTCCCCCCACTGTATTATAGAAATTCAGAAGCCAAACTTTCAGATTTTTATTTGGTCCTAGAATTTGTTTAATGAGTAGAACAGAAGTCTTGAGGCCAAAATTCGAAGTGGTCCCCAGTCAATGCAAAAATTAATCCAAAGAATTACTTGTAGCCCATCAAAAAGAGTCATGTTAAAATTGAAAGAGTAGAAAATGTAATAAAACTAATGCTTGGAAGATTGATGAAGGTTATAGAATGTCAACAAGCTTATATTAATATATAAAATAATAGAACAATTAAGTTATGTGGGATACTGTGTTAGTCAAATATATAATTTTATGGCTTGTATCTTTAAGGTATATTTATAAATAAAAATTTGTTACACTTTGTCTAATAAAATCTGATACTTCTAAAACAAGTTAATATCTATATTTTAATAACAATAGATATTCTCTATGATATTGCTTATACAAATATATAAGGGAAATTATGCCAATATTGGTTGGTTAACAGTTTTATTGTGAAAAATATTGACTTGCATAATAAAATCTGGTACAGTAAATTGCCTAATAAGGCTCCCTGGTGATGGAATTATAGAATTATACATTCTTCTGTGTTCCCATATGGAACTAATTGTTATGCTAAGCTTGCTGATTGGATTTTTTGTCTGTTGTAATTGAATAACAAAAGTAGATATTTGATGAGTTGATAGCAGAGAAAGAATTTGTCCCTTTTATAGAGTTCAACTAAGAGATCAGAGAGAATATTAGGTGCACAAAAGTTTTCAGTTTAAAAAAAAATGAAACAAAACAATTATCTCACATTTATTCAGTATCTACTTCTAATAAAAGAAAGCAACTCAATGAATATGTGAATACAAGAACGTTTTCAAATCTCTATTGATGAAATATTGTTTTTCATGGCTGTGTTACACTGAATAAAATGTTTTCACTAATTAAGAAGAGAGAAAGAAAAATATCTTTCCATTTTTAAAACAATTTGATTAACAAAAAGTAAACAGTTGAGGAAAAAATGAGCAGATGGCAAACAGTTAATTTATAAACAACTAAAACTTTCATTTCTTCCTCGAAAATTATATTTTTTTAAAATTTGAGCGTCAAAACAAAAATTTGTCAAAATACATTTTTTTCCTGATTATTTTGATATTCATGATTTCTTAATTTTTATGATTTTCATTTGTTATTAGAAAAATTAGCCGTTTAGTTTTCACACAAGAAAGTTATATAGTGGAAACCAAGTGTATTTTTTGCCAGTTTAATTTACAAGTACATTAAATGCCTATTACATTTGGGTCGAGTTCATGATAGAAACTAAAAACAAAGGCAAACAAGAAAAATTGATTTCCAGGCCAAATTTATGGCATTTTCAAACATGTAATAATAAAGACATAAACACAATGACATTAGAAATACGTTAGCTGAAAAACATATCAAATAGTTGTATGAAATAAGGAGAAAGTAAAAAATAAATTATGGAGAAAAGTTTTGCTTATAACCTCTTAAATAATGACAGAAATATGGCCCAGTGGTTGAAACAGTCTGGACTACAATTGAAAAGGAGTTCTAGGACAGTTGCATACCAGACTTTTGTATCTCTAGACAAATGCATCCTTGAATAATTGCATAACTCTGATAATTTTTTGAAGCTTTTAAAGGCAATTACCATAATTTTGAAAAAAGCATAGGAAGGAATCATAAATTTTTATAAAAGGAATAAAGAAAAAATTAAAAGTTTATTTTTGTTTAAAATGCAATGACAGATTAATAGTGTTGCAGGATTGCTCTACAAATCACCAGTATTGTTTTATTGGCATTTTTCTTATGATAGTGGTAGCTGTAATTTTCCTCATCCACAAATAGTTTTCCACTAGTGTCTGGTTTTTGGAACATAGTCATGGGTTTGAAATAAAAATATAAAATCCAGAATCTATTAGATGTTTGTGGTATGCACCGCTGGAGTGAATTGAAACTGCTAGCTTAATTTTCTCTTGCTTTAAAAAATAAATTTTTCTCTCTTTTTTTTATTTGTGGTAACTAACTTTCTGCTTGTTTAGAGCAATTAAAGCTATCAGTGTGCAAATTTCTATATTAAACAACTCTTTAAAAAAAATGTTAACTTCAAAAAAATTATCAGTGGTACGCAATTATCCAGAGATGCATTTGTCTAGGGGCGCAATTGTCTGAGATGCAATTGTCTGGTACACAATTGTCCAAGACGCAATTGTCTGGTACACAATTGCCCAGGACGCAATTTTATTGGATGCAATTGTCCGGAACACAAATGTCTAGTATGCAACTGTCTGTCCACCATGAAGAGGTTTAGATTCATTTGGGCATTGAATGAGAAATTCTTGTAAAGTGAAAATCATTGAAGATGAAAGATAATATTTCAGAGGAATTGGGATTTGTTAACTAAGGCAAGAAAAAAAGTGAAATCATCAAAGAACAATTCTGCATAAACATTTGTTGACTTAATTGATCGTTCCCATCAAATAGATTTGGAATGAGAAGTTTAAAAGCAGTATTAAGGACCTCCGCTGCCTCAACTTTGTAATGTAGCTTCCCTGTGACTTTTCTATACAAACTTACATGTTTTGATAAACTATTCTCTATGGTACCTAAAGTCTATGAATTTAAGCACAATACTAGATTGGCAGCAAGATCTCATCATTTTTCAGCTAAAATGGCTGCTAGATGTAACTGTAAGTTCTATGCTAACAGTTTCTTCTCTCACCTTCAGAACTCTTTTCCGGCTTCTTATTTCCCAGGCAACTTTAATCTTTAAAAATTTAAATGCAATGTCAATTATTTTCTTAATTCCTGTTCTTTTATTGTTCTCATTCCTAAATGTTTTTCTTTTTCTTTTATTCTGTTACACTCTGTAACCTGCTGTGTCATAGTGAATTTATTGCCTTACTTGGAGTGAAAGGATTTAAAAAAAAAAAAAAAAGAAGGATTGTGTAGTTGGGGAAGATGAAAGATCTTATATTCCATTTAAAACTACATGTTATAACTTGTTTCCATGACAACCCAACCAGTATTTTTTTCTTTTCTCCTTCCCTACAATAAGCATGACATTCCAACAGAATCAATAATATTAAGGTCTTGTTTTAACATGTGTAAATAGTAAGAAAGTAAGAACATAAAAATCTGCTTTCCTTTTTAAAACATTAAACAGTCTACAATAATATTGTTTAAGTTTTTTAAATAGCCTAACACTAACCCCTAACATGGGTGGCCTAAAATATTAAAATTAGTATTTCTTGGCCTGATTTCCATATCATGTTGAAATTTCAGTTATTTGTAGATTTATTTTTTGATAAAATCACACACATGTAGTTTCTTTCATTGCTGAATAGTAATGATCCTATGACGATGTGGGGAAAATTGTGAAAATGGCCTACCTCGGAAACACCTGCGAATCTGTGCAGTGTGCAAACTCCAAGTTTTTTAGCGGTAAAAGGAACCAAAATGGCGGCGCCCATATTTTATGCCGGGCGGTCTCGGTTAGTTAATGCGAAATCTCATTGTCTCGTCATTCGCATGCAAATTGTGGTCGGTCCTCAGCTGTATAAAGCAGGCATGATTTGCTGTTTCGGATGAGAGGGCTTTTGGCTCATGAGAAGGTTGGACGTGTGACACTGGGTTTTTCGGTTACCCTCCTCGTGGTTTTTTTTTTCCTACCTGCTATTATCAGTTGAGTTGTTGTGTTACCCCCACAGACAATTACTGACATTACTAACATTATACTCCCAACCACTTTACCACATAACTCAAAATAGGCTCAAAAATGTAGCACTTGAGAAGAGATGAGTTACATTATTGGGTTTATCAATCAACTGAGTGTGTGATTTATTGTGAGGCTATCAATCAAGACAAGATGAAAATCAAATCCCATTGAATTCATGAGTAATTCTACATCAAAGATGAAGCAGGAACTCAACAATGCAGTTTGTTTAAGAATAACAGTTCAGAATTCAAATTGAGATGTTGAGTTGTGAAAATGTAGACCTTCATTAGAGCAAATCTTATTATTAATCAGATATAACAGTATGTCCGAGGATTACAAATCATAAACTAAATTTAGTTCAACCAACCAATGGAATATAATAATTTTGGAAATATAAGAGCTGATGAAAAAAAAAAAAAAACACATAGAGAAACAATGTAAAAGTTG
>CAHIKZ030000091.1:2685000-2720000 GCA_903632075.3 Acanthosepion pharaonis | reverse complement strand
CATTTTCTGTCCTTTGTAGTTCTTAATAAATTTTATCTTTTTTTATCTCTCCAAAACCCTGTTCTACCATCCATTTACAAAAATTTGATAGGTAGGTTGTGTTGTTTTCCTGTATCTCTTGCCTTCAGACTGTCCTGTAAGTATCATGTTTTCCAAGCCCTCTTTCCTCATTATCTGTACTAGAAATTTCAACTATCTTTCATGAGGAAATCATGTCAGATGACTTTAAAAAACATTTCAAATTCCATTTGAAGTAATAATTTAATTTAGATTGTTCTAAACATTCATTTAGCCATGTTTAGTTTATCCAATTTGTCTTTTTTTTATAAGTCACCTTTTTATTTTAGGCAATACTAGTTATAGTCTCAGCTGTGTATTTGACTGCTGAGACATGACTAAGATATTTTGACAACAATATAATTTATTTATTTATTGTTATTATCTATCATCACAAAAATTAGTAGGCTCAACCCACAGGCCCAAATTCACTAACATAAGAAGTTGGAATCTTACTATATGACCTACTATTGTGGCTTTGTGCCAGACATGACTAAACTTAGTAAATAACCATCAACATAAGCGGGAAGTCACTTTTAGTTCATTTGACATAAAATTAATTCCATACCAGATCTGAGCATGACAATAAATTGCAAGGCCTCTGATTGGGAGATTGAAGGATTTGAAGAGCATGAAATTACCTCTTAATTGCTGCTGCTTCCAGTTCACTCTCAACCGGGGTGGTAGTACCTGTTAGGGTCCCAGCTATGGTCAAATAGAGTACCCCCAAACAAAAACAAAAGCAAAACACTATGAAACTATAAAAATACATTTTTATAGTAAAATTACCAGGAATAGATTTTTAAATTAAAAATACCAGCAATAAATTTTATCTGTAGTTGAAAGCATACAAAGCATTCAAAATATATTTAGTTGAAGCCATAAAATTGTGTTCAAAATATTTAGATTTTGGCATTAAGTAACCCATACAATTGTTGATATGCCACTAAACAAGATAAAAAAAAATTCTATACCTGTTTATAGAATTAAAACTACTTCATTATTTATCAATACCTTTTTTTAAATAGACTCTTAAACTATTATAGCAGTAAACTGGCTATAGAAACATGAAATGCATTTATTGGTTGGATGGTGGGGGATACTGGAGAATTTCTTCAAAGATGAAGATTAGACATGAGTCAACAGAAATGTGGTTCTGCAGTAGAATGATGAGAATGCCATGGTCAGAACATGTGTGTAACAAGGAAGTCTTAAGGAAAATGGTAATGGAATGGATCAAAAAGAAATATTTGAAATTTCTAAGACACATTTTTTTTTTAATTGGATTTACCACAAGCAAGACAGCAAAGCCATTAGGGGTTATTGAGTGTGAAAGAATTAGAAAGCATAAATATTGCCAAGGAGCAAGAGCAATAGAACACTAATCAAGAAGACAGTAGATAATGACTGACATTGCATTTAAATTTTTAAGATTAAAATTAACTAGAAAGCATGGAGCCAGAAGAGAGTTCCACAAGCGAGAAGTGTGAGGAAAAAAACTGTTAGTATAGAACTTAAGAGTTGCATCTAACCAATTCAACTGTAAATTGATAAGACCTTACCACCAATCTAGTACAGTAGTTAAATTCATAAAATCTAAGTACCATAATGAAGATTACAATTACCATGACAGTATTTATAGAAAAGGCATAAGGAAGCAACTTGGGAAAGTGAGTGAAGCTGAGATGCAAGGTCAGGACCAATAATATTGCTGATTCTTCTTTAGATTTCATCAATAATCTCCAAATATATACAGGAGCACTGGACTATATTTGGCAGCAGTATTCTAAACATGGACGAATAGCAGACTTAATGAGGAAAGAGGGTTTGGAGACTACGATGCTCTAAGGATATACTGAAGATAAACTGTCTGAGAGAAACAGTGAGTAACTCACCTAATGAACTCATGTAAATGGATTACAGAACAGGGACTGGGAGGTGACAGACATTCTTAGAACTAAAAAGAATAGGAAGTTATACAAATGGTATTCTCAGCATACTTCTGTAGAACCACATTTCTTATAGCACAGGGTTAAGTTCTATTAGTAGAAAGAAAAATCCTATTTTGACTGCACTTTTCTGTTAACCATTGCAGTATTCTGATTTGTTCAGATATATACTAATGTGGGCATGTGGATGGTGTAAGCGTTATTGACATGCATGCACTTAGTAGGGCTCAAATCATGATAAATTCTGTTTCCTCTGCTTTCACTGGTTCCCAGACTTCATGAATTTAAGCGCCCTATGAGGCTGGCATCCCGCTCTCACCCTTTCACTGTAGAAACTTTTAAATATAGCCATCTCTTCTACTCCAATAGCTTTATACCTCGAACCTCTCGCCTGTGGAACACCCTTCCCAATTACTGTTTCCCTGAGAGCTATAATCTCCAACTATTCAAATGTAATGTCAATCGACATCTCCAGTCACCTTGATCTATCCACTATCCCTCTCCTCATCCTTTCTTCTGTCACTCCTAACTGCTCTCACTCCAAATCTTCTGCAACCCCCTGCATCCCAGTGGCTTCCCACCTTGCTCGGGGCGTAATGCTTAAAAAAAAAAAAAAAAAAAAAAAATGTACTCGGATAAAATTCTGACTCCATCTTTCTCCAGATCAGGCACTTTTGCCTTGGGTGGCAGCCAGTCAAAAAGAAAGAAATTAAAACTTAATGAGGGCTGTTGGAGACACTGTGGCACACTGAGTACTCTTTCTCTGTTAGCAGTTCTTCTGAAAATTATGGATGGTTCAACATAAGGGTCCATGACTAGAATCAAATCATCTGTATGGGTTGTCTGGAGGTACAGTTCTGATGTAAACTGTTTGGCCCTTATAGATCAACGTCAATAGGTGAGTCTATAATGGTAATGTGAACAAGCCAGGGACAAATAGATTTATACACTTTCCAAGAATATTAAGACAAATATAAACATGTATAGCCTCGGTTGATATTTGAATTCTCAATGATAGTTTTCCAGGCTGATAACACCACCCCTGCACATTTCCCTCTACCCCACCCAAAATGACAAATCATTATATACTTGAGAATAATAAAGTAGAAATGGATTACAAAATTCTATCCAGATTCTTATTAAGAAAGCATAATTGTAGATATGCTATTAAAAAAGGTTGAAATACCATTATACTATTACAGAAAGAAACTGTAAAAAATAATACAAAAAGGAGTAACAAAAAAAAAAAAATAGAATTATTTCTTTTTATGTTAGGTCTTTATTTATTTCTGATAATAATAAATGACTTAATAATTCTAATAGAAAATGTCTGATTTGATCTGAGTAAGGTCCTGAGGAATCGTTTCTAAGTCACACATGTTAATCCCATCTCATGTCAGTCGAGAAAAATAACTGACACATCAATCAGCTCTTTATTCTAAATCCGGCTCTCAATAAATGATCATCAGAAAGAAAGAAGTCTTCTCTTTGTTTTCTGTCTTACAACAATATCAATGACCAAGGATGACAAGATATATTACCTCCACCGCAAGTCAAAGGGAGACCTGGCCAAGTATAATGGCTGCATTCCATTTTATATAGCGGAGGAGGGGGCAATGAATTCTGGGTAACATGATCTTTGTGGAAGGTTGTCACTCTGTCAGAAAGAGAGTAATAAAGTGTGTTGCTTTATGTGACAGTTCAGTCATTGGAACGGAATCAAATACATTTTTATTTATTGATATCAACCAAGCTGGAAAGAATGATGCTTGCAGATTAAATGAATGTTCATGAAACTTATACTCAAGAGCAGAAACACTACAAAATGTCCAGATCTTATTTTCAGCATCATTTCATCTACAGTACAAATAAGAGTACGACATACAAGAAGAGTACACCGTTATTATATATTCTACTATTATTTATACTATTATTATAAAGCTAGCTCTTTATACAATTATGATATCATGGGTAGGATTTTCACTCACTATACTGATTACTTATATTGTGACAGTCAATTCTGGTGGTCAGGGCACACTGATGTTTGTAGTTACTGCTTTTTTTATATACTAAATTACACCCAAAACAAGGCTCGAGAGCCACACAAGGTAGAGGGTTGCTGTTAAAATGGTTATGATGAATGAGTTATGAGAAATGAATGAAAGATGAGGTGGTAGGAAGTAAAGGTTATAAGGATAAGAAGGATAGATAATGACCAACTTTTGGCTTGAAGAAAAGATTGCAGCATTCAAGAAAGCATCCAACTGGGAGTCTGTTTCATAAAGTAGTATAGCTGGCCACTTGTATTCGAGGATACCTGTCTACTAGGGTGGCTATCCAATCCCTATTGCAGACGCTTGCTCAGGTGCATTTGTGTTTATTCAACACCCACAGAAACCATCTGTGGTTTATACTGCAACTATGCTGAGCAGACCTTAGTTACAGAAAGAGCATGTTATCTAGCATGATCAACAATTAGAACAAGGCCAGCATACTCAAGCCCTTAGCCATAATGGCTTATAACTGTGCTAGCACAGCTATCGATGGCCCCCAAGAGTTCCGTCTACCCAATCTCACTCACAAGGCTTGATTCAACATGTGGTACGTTTTCAGGCACTTTTCAAATGTGCCACATGTTGGGATCAACCCCTCCAGTCTGATAATGTCAAGAAGTCTCCTTCATGATAAATCAACTATGGTAAGATTCGAACCTGAGCCTCATGGTTAGAATGTGAACATTTTAACTATTTGGCCACATGCCCATAGTTCCTAGGAAAAGCTGTCTGAATGAAACTTCTTCCTTACATTTTGAATATGAAGGAAATGAGGATGATTCAACTCTGTGGAAGTGGCATGTTATGTTCTACTAGTAAAGGTTGGAACTTGTGGAACTTTTAATTCATTTCAAACCAGTAGACATAGAAAATGTTTCATCTTTTCTTAAACCTTTTATTTTTAACTAAATATTCACCAAATACAATGCCCAAGAGCCAAGGTAAAGGGTTACTGAGTGACCACTTTAATATTTATATATGCTCTATTCCTGATATTGAGCACTTTTATCCATAAGTATAGTATACCTTAAAACTATATATATATATATATATATATATATATATATATATATAGCTTCTAATACACACATACAAATAAAGAGAGTGGCCAAAATGTTTGTACATTTTGTTAATTAATAAATGGCATATTTTTAAATCACAATAACAAAATTTTGACTAATTAACAATTATCTTTAGTTATAGCTTTTCTAATAGTAACACTAGTAAGTATGGAATTAATTCTACAAATACACAGTTAATTGGTAAGAACCAAGTAAGTATAAATGACTAATTACTGTTTGCTTCTGATTGCTATTCAGTATTGATGAAAATATAAAACATTGAACAGTTTTTATTGAGTGAGCAGCCAAGTATGAAAAGAAATGTTTCTTTTTGTTTGTTTCTATTTTAAAACTGTGCAAAGGGAGAAAGAAGTGTTTACCAATTTTCTATTTTAAAATAGAGGATGAATGTAGTTTAATAATAATTTTGTGTAAATTATGTACATATTAAAAAGAAAAATTAAATATATTACAAATTGTCATATGTAAAACAGTATGCCCCTGGAATTTTTCTATACAGAAAAAAAAATTGCAGCCAATGATATTCAGTTATGCTTGTTGAACATTTACGGAGACCAAACAGTTAAGCTGTGGGTAATGTGTTTCAGTCATGGTAAGAATTATGTGCATGGCCCAAGTCTGCAGTCAACCTATGAAATGTCCTTGGCAAAAATAAACATTAATGCTACTTTAATTAAAAGAAAAAAAGGAGATTGGGAGGGGTAATAAGAGGACAAATATTGCTTAGAGCTACAAAGGGTCAGAAGCTGTGGAGAGCTATGATCACACGTCTTGAGAGGACATAGAATGTAAAAGAACTTAGTTACTACAGATTTTCAAATCCAAAAATGATTGACAACTAAAAAAAAAAAAAAAATGATATTTGTTATTATTATGCCAAAAAATTCTTAATTTTAGAAACAAATGCAAATTTAAAATTTGGTTGATTATATATCAGTTTAGATTAGTCTTTGTTTTACATTGTTTTCTTTTTACTTACTTAAATTTTCAGATGATGAAATGATAAAAATAATTGCTGTATGAAATTAACATTTCTTGATTAGAAGAATTTTAAAATAAAAATTGAAGTAATTAATGTTTAAAAATACAGTCACATCTATGTAATGGAAATACATTTCCATTGTCTTTGGCCAGATCTACAATAAATCCTTATTCGTATCAAAACTTTCTATTTTGCTAACAGGATCATCAATATGCATTAATGTTAATCTGAAGCTTTACATTGCTAAGAATTTAATATGAATCCTAATCAATATTTAATGTTTATAAAAGCAATTTATATTTCACAAGTTTCTGTTCAAACAAAACATAGACTATGAAATAAAACAGTCAATCAATACAACAATTATTGGGTTTCATATTTTAAGCCAAAGTCAAATGATAATTAACAAAGTCAAATGATAATTAACACTAATTTAAAAGTGGGTTCCAAATTTTCTATCTGTCTGTGGAGAAAGAATAAGGTCAGATTGGTTCATTAAGTGAAAAGGGCAAGGGAGACGCAGGATATTTTTTTGTTTTTTGAAGGTATTATGCATTGTAGTAATCTGTGTTTATCTTGTCTAGTTTTCTAAGTGAATGTAAATTCCAACTCCAACACAAAACACCATCTGTCTCCACCAGCATTTTGGCATGTGGTTAATGTCATTACATCTAAAACACTTTCTGACATTGCCCTTTGTTTTTCCAACTGAACTCGAAACCCTAACACAGTTGTCAAGATGGTGGTTCAGGTGTGTCCTGAATGCCAGTCCATAGATCTAGCACCAGTGTACTGGCAAAATGGAAGGGGTTTGCAGCACATGGTCCAGGCTGAGGATGGACATTATGCATTATGCCCATGGTCATTATCTGACCTTCATTGACTGTGGTCCAACACAATTCTGTTTGTTGACCCATAGTGCAACAAAATTCTGAGTGTTATTTGGCAGTTGGAGCCAAGGTAGTTTGTGTTGGCTTTCTAAGTAATGTAAATGTAAAAACCAACTCAACACTTTGATGCAAAGCTCTGACGATCTGCACATAGGGAGCACTCCCCACCGACTGAATAAAAATTGGTGTTATATGGCATTCTTGCAGTCCCAGATCCATGTTGACTATTGACTAGTACCTGCCCAGTATCATTTATATGCAAATAGTCAGCACCACTTACTGTAAGTAGAATGTCTTCTCTCAACAGCCAATTGTGGAAGAGGACGTAACTCCTGGTGCTTACTGCACCACATGCAATCAATTCAGATTATATTTCCAATAAAAACTAACAAGATACCATAAAAACTCTTTAAAAAAACTAGCAAGAAATAGTTATTGCATTTTATTTCTTAACTAATTTGTGTAGAGGGTCTATGTTCATTTTCAGTTCTTTTAAAAGACAGGTTGCCCAGTGGAACTTTATGCATTGAGAAATGTTCCTGAACATCTGAAATTGTCTAAGTTCTTTTCCTCACCTCTCAGATGTCACTCACACTCTTGCAGTCTCAACAAAATCTTTTGGTCTTAATCTCTTGTATGATGTGCTTTTTATAAAGGGACAAAATCAGTGAATCTTTCATTGATTTACTTGATATTAATGACATCAAGCTGTAGATATTTTTAACTATACGAATAGCTTGCATTATTAAGCTAAAAAGCAGTAACACTATACCTAGTTGTTACTAGAAAAGGGCCAAGTGGAGATACCTTTGTTGAGCTGTATTTACAACATCAATTATCCTTCATCTTGGTAATGTATTTACTTGTGTGTAAGCCAACTTCATGTATAGTGCAATCCCTGAATTTTTTTGCATAAATTTTAATCCATCCAGAAAGAATTTAGTTGTATATAGTGCAACTGGTTACTGAAAATACATTTAAACTCTTCAAAAAAAAAAAAAACCAAAAAAAAAAACCTTTTTCACCAAAAAGCTATGGTTATTTAGCCTCTACAAAAAACTTACCTGTGTATTGTGCAACTGCCTATTTTTGTGTAAAAAATGTGATCATAAGGCTCACACTATACTCAAGTATATATGGTAACTCTTTTCTGTAGTAAAGCTATTGACTAAACTTAGCTTAGTATCCAAAGAGAACCAAATTTACTAGAATAGCAATGATGTTTGAAACTAGATTAATAGATACTATTTAAATGTGAAACACCAATCAGTATGTATTTAGTATAGCTTAGTATGGTACAAGGCAACAAGTGTGTGCTACCAAATAAGTACTGAATAATTTAAAAAGTTATTTTTTTTTTGTGCTGTGCTTATAGCATCAATTGGCTTTTATCAGCTCTCAGCTAGTGTCACTATTTAGAAAAATATGACAAACTGGAAAAGTTTTTGTGATACTTTTTTCATCTATTAGGATTTTATTGGACTCAGCTTCGCTGACATTGACACATCAATACATGTGTACAAAATGAGAGATGCTGGTAGTTTTAATATTTTCTGAAATTATTTTTTTTTTCAGTCCAGCAAAATTTATCTGTATTCTTTTTCTTTTTTTTCTTCATCACCTTTATCCCTGACTATCCCACCCTGTGACAATATTAAAAAAAAATATATATATTCTTTCAAAAAATTTTGAAAATACCTTTGTAGATGTGGCAACATCAACAAAGCCCAGCCTGATGAAATCTTAACGGATGAAACGTGTCACAAAAAATTTTCAAGCATGTCATATTTTTCTAAATGCTGTCGATATATAAAATTATACAAAATTATATATCTTTATATAATTAGAGTCACTATATATAACTCTAGTATTAAAGTTTACAGTATTATTATAACTATAAAACAAGAATATATTTTTATATTCTATGACTCAATTTTCAATCTTAAAATTTGTCTTTCTTTTATCATAAAAAAGATTGAAATTTTGCAAAGCAAACAGTTTTCGAAATATTAAAACATCCTTAATGCC
The DNA here is from genome assembly GCA_903632075.3 of Acanthosepion pharaonis. Taxonomy (NCBI): domain Eukaryota; kingdom Metazoa; phylum Mollusca; class Cephalopoda; order Sepiida; family Sepiidae; genus Acanthosepion; species Acanthosepion pharaonis. Next base: position 2,710,958 of record CAHIKZ030000091.1, on the reverse strand, counting down.
AAAGCAGATGTCTTTATTAAACATTTCCTTTAAAACACAATTTTATTTGTTTAAGACAAGACAAATGTTATTACAAATTAATAGACATTTTTCATGCATAGACAAGTTGGACAATAGTAAAAGCAGTTGGATTTAGAATCAATGATATAATGTCTGGCTTCTTCATCTTAAGTTTTCCTCTACCACTGATGGCTTTAAAGATGAAATATAAAAATGGATTGCATTGATCAAATTTTTCTTGTTCACAATAGAAAAACAAATGTCAGAGCAATAAACAAATAATTGATTTTTATTTGATATAAGAATTAAGCTTTTGTTATTTAACAGATTCAAAATGACAAGTGATCAGAAGAAATACATTTTTAGAATTCAGTTATAATTTAATTGATTTTAGAATTTTATTAATATTTACTTGATTTATAATGAATTTGCATGAATCTAAGATGTTAGAGACTATTTCTAGAATGAAACCAAATATCTTTAATAATATCAAATCCTCATCTCAGAAATTTAGACTAGCATCTTTACCATTGTTGTTTTGATTACAGCATTTTCTCCCCTTTTACCTCCAGACCTCCTTAGATCACAGCTGTGTAAGGTTTTCTTATTTCTTAGAAGTCCAGAGTTTAATCCCTGCTGCAATGTTATATTTACTTGAAAATAAAAGAAGAAAAAAAACAAAAAAAAACTATCATTTCTAAATCTATCAACAGATATATTAAAGATTTTCAAAGGATTTTTTGTCTGATATTATTTATTAGTATAAACATTAATTTTAGTGAGTACCCATGTTTGAATTGCTACCTCTTTTTTTTATTTTATTAAAGAATCTAATTAATAACAACTGATCTAGATTGAGAAATAATCAAAATATTATATGGTAATAAGAAACACTGTTGGATAAAAAATCCTTTCAGAAATTCCAGTTGTTTACCTTTCAGATATGAATCTGAAGTTTACATATATAGAATTTACAGAATTCCCAACATGCTTTCCTTAAAAGTTGATTCTATCTCCTATCAGTCTAACACTGTGGCTGAACTGGTAATGGCACACTTTGACTTAAGTGGATTCTCTGAGGTAAAAAATGGGATGCAGGTTCGATTCTTGTCAGAGGCACATTCTTTCTTTAGTAGTACTTCTCAATTTAGTTCGGATGTTATTAATTTCACTGCTTAATAAAAAAAAGAAAAAAAAAGAAAAAGCATAGCAACTCAAAACCATGGATTTATAAACCATAACATTTATAGTAATAATTACTATGTATTATAAATATATAACCAAGAATCTGTAATATCATTGGTCCTGAGCTGGCATCTCAGATTCAATCACTTTCCCACTGCTGTAACCTACTTTCTCTGTGTCTTTTCTAAAAATACTTTTATGGTAATTGTTCTTCTGAACTTTCCTCTATGGTACCTAGAATTCAGAATTTATGAATTTAAGCACAGTACTAGATTGATGACAAGGTCTCATCATTTTACAATCAAAATGGTTAGATGTAACCATAAGTTCTATGCTAACAGTTTCTTCTCTTGCTAGTGGAACTGTCTTCCATCTTCTTGCTTTCCATCCAAAGCAAAGCACTAAAACACAAGGGCTTACATGGTATCGAAGAATTAGGAACAGAAACATTAATGATGTGTGTTGGAATGCGTCATGAAAAAATAAATGACTGTCTCTTTCTCTCCTACTGTCGTAGCAACGGACACAGTCTCCACTTCTGAGACTGAAAAAAACTGCCCTCCTTCTCATTCCAGCCCTTTACATAGAGCTTGGTAACTCACCTATGCAAAACACCAACAAACCAGCTACCAATCATAGTTCCTGCGCCTGCCCACCTCCACTCACTTTGGGGGTTTCAAGTTGACCGACCAACTCATTACATGATGAACGGAAAGAGGAGTGAGTAATCAGGTGGACAGTAGATAGCAATTGACATTACATTTAAATTTTTGCACATTGAAGTTGGCAGGAAAACATGGAGCTGGAAGGGAGTTCAACAAGTGAGAAGTGTGAGAGAAGAAACTGTTAGCATAGAATTTATGGCTACATCTAGCCTGCTCAACTGTAAATTGAGGAGATCCAGTTTAGTGGTCTCTCTCTATTAATATTTTTTTCTCATATTCTCTCACAATGTGTAATCCCTTGAGTCTTAGTGGCTTTATTGCCTTGCTTGGAGTGAAATGATTTAAAAAAAAAGAAAAACACTTCATGAGAATCTTCATGAAATAAGATCTAAAGTATATCTCCTGAAAATTTATTAACTCTAAAACTACTCACATTTAACAGGATTTACTTTGAAGCTTTTGAATTTGTCTATATTTCTGAGATGAGACATTATTTACATTATTCGGACTATTGTCCTCATATTTGTCGCCATACGTTATTACGTTTCAGCCATTGTACACTCCTACCTTCTTCAGGTGGTTGGAATGTTGAACTGAACCCTTTATTTTGCTCACTGGGGTAGACTGTTCTAGTTCCATGTGCCATGTTTTAATGGATGTCAGTTATCAGTTATCTCCTGTTAATTTCCCTCTGAAAGTTCTCCACTGCCTTAACCGGGTATTGAACTCACACTCTTTGGGTCCTGTCACTGAATCTAACCAATGCCTTTATCCACTGTGCCATGTGTCCATGAGAAAATTAACAGGAGATAACTGATAACTGACATTCATTAAACATGGCACATAGAACTAGAACAGTCTATCCCAGTGAGCGAAATAAAGGGTGTCAAGTTTGACATTCCAACCACATGAAGAAGGCCAGAGTGTACAACGATCGAAACGTTGTAATAAATATGGCGACAAAGATGAGGAAAATAGTCCGAATAATGTAAATAGTGTACATAATACCTCATCTCAGAAATTGAAGCTGAAAGGCCAAAATAATAGTGTACATAATACCTCATCTCAGAAATTGAAACTGAAAGGCCAAAACGTAATAAAAAAGGCGACAAAGATGGGGAAAATAGTCCGAATAATGTAAATAATGAGCTCTTGAATTTTTTTTTTTTCTATCAGGATCTGTTTGTTAAAATGTTGCTTTATTAGCCAAACAGAAACTACCATAAATAATGGCTGTAGAAATCAGTTTCCTCCTGCAACTTTTAACAATTGACATTACAAAAACGTCTATCTATATATCAAATGATAATAAAAGGAAACGGCAGATGTTGAGGAAACGGCAGCTGGTGTTTACATTTATACAGACATTAACACATGAAAATCCTGACTTGTAAATTAATGGATTTTTTTTATTTAAAAAAAAAAAAAAAAAAAGAAAATGGTGAATAGCAACTTCATTAAAGCTTACAGTCTTTTGATGAGACAACTTCTAAAATAATGTGCAGAAGCACAATGGCCAGGTTCAGTTTCATGTTTAATATAGAAAATTTTATCTGTAACAATAAATTCATTACTTGGCAAGACAAAAGAAATATGTGGAGGAAAAAGTGTGCAAAAAACAAAGAAAACACCGCTCAACAATTTTAAATTAACACTTGATAAATTTAAATTATTTTATTATTGAATATAAAAATAATCTTTGTTTTCTTTTAAGCTAAAAGAAGTTTCTTACAAACAAAGTTCATACAAAAATTGTTTTGTTTTCTTTACAGGAAAGAAATGGTGTTCATATAGAATGAAACATATGTATGTGTGAGATTGTTATGAGAAAGCCAAACTCTATGTTCTGTTATGTGTGCATAAAACAAATACAGCAGGTTAATATCAGCACAAGTAAAACTTTTGATAACATAGGCCCAAAATACATTGTGATTTTTTTCTGTTGTTGCCTGTGTATTTTCATAAAATAAACTGTGAAAACTGGTTTATGAAAATATCTATAAAAAAGTGAGAAATAATTTACAAAGGGAACTTTAGCACTCAATAATTTTTTTTTTTTTTGATTAGACAAAAATTTGAGAAATTGGTATTGTTTATATCCAAGTCAAAGATATACTGAAGACTTGCTTATTCATTTAATTTACATTATTTATAGGGAAAAAGATCAAAAGTTAAAAGATAGATTTATTAAATTCAGAAGTTTTATTGGTTAATAAATAAATTTTCCCAATTTTTAATATTGATTTTTAGGAGGGTAAAGACTGTTAATCATTTTCCTGAATGTGAGCCTTCATTTTCTGAGTATACGACGCAAAAAGCATTGTCTGTTTTTCTAAAGTTTTGAGCTTCGTTTGAGATAACCTCACTGATTGGTCAATAAATGCTAATGTGGAAATTTGAATTTGTCATTCATGTGATCCTATTTTTGCACAGAATTGATATCTTAGTGATACTACTTAAATCTATTGATTTTTTTTCTACAATTTCTAACTGGGTTCTACAAATATAATTAAACCTATATTTATTAATACTACATTAATATTAATAAAATGTTTCAGTAATTTATCTCTTGGTCAACTCCAGAGTTTCATGTAACAATGCTCTACATATGTAGTAAACAATTTCTTGACAAAAATTCTACTGGTATGAAAAACATTAAATTCTCATCATTTTTACATATTTTAAGAGGTATGAAGACCCAGACAGTTTAAACTTTCCATGACAAAATTTTCCAGGATGGGCTTGGCTTTGAAGTTTTCAAAAGCCAACCAATTTAAAACCAGTGCACTTTGACTGGATAATGACTATTTGGTGGGGGGGATTATGAGTCAGTTTTGATCCATGTGTTTGCTATATAAGAGTGAAAATTTTGGCTGCAAGGACAGAAAAGCATAGAAGAGAAAGAATGGGTTTGACTGTTTCAATATGTAAAGATTACTACTGCTGCTGAGAAGGGATTAGGCTACTCAGGTGAAAGGCCGTCATCAGGTAGGAAGCTCTGACCATCTCGGGGTTTAAAGTCTGCATCTGCTGCTGAGAGAAGAAATGGATTACATAGTGACCTAGAATGATAAAAACTACTATCACCATTGCTATTGACAAAGGAACTAGAAGAACCTGTCATAAATCCATTGGAGTTTATCTTGAAGATGTCTGTTTGGAAATACCTGAATATACATCAAAAGGACTCCAGAAAAACGGCTTCGTTGAGGTAGAATAACCTTTCCCCACCCTTCTTTGAACTTCAACATTTGTACCAGCAATATTTTGAATTCTGAAATTTTCAAAATAAACTTAATTTGTTGTTAAGAAATCGATTTATATCAACTATTGATTTATATCAACTATTGATTTATATCAACTCTTGATTTATATCAACTATCGATTTATATCAACTATTGATTTATATCAACTATTGATTTATATCAACTCTTGATTTATATCAACTATTGATTTATATCAACTATCGATTTATATCAACTATCGATTTATATCAACTATTGATTTATATCAATTCTTGCTCTAAAAGAATGTTTGTTAAAATCTCTTTGTTTGCTTTTTACCAACTGTTCTTTTCTTAGTGAAAACCAATTTGTATTTGAAAAGAACTCATCAGGTTAAATTGCTTTGGTAATTTGAGGTGCCAAAGGGAAATTGCAATTTGTACTATTTGTATACTGAGAAAAATATTTTTGTCATTGTAATAAATGTTGGTTCCTCTACAAATTTCACACCAGGCAAAGAATCTTGTGTCTTTTCATTTATGCAATTCTAAATACTCAGGATAAGAAATTTGACGCTCTCTCTCTCTCTCCCTCTTTCTTTTTTCCCAATAAATCCTTTTATCATGAAATCTGAATGCCAAAGTAGAAAAGGAGCAAGACCATGAAATAGTAAATTTGGACAAGAAACCAGTAATAAACACAGAGAAAAATGGGTTCAGTTGTGCACAGCAAAGGTAGTAGGGAACAGGGGGAGACAGTAACCTGCTTAACAATTTTGTGCAAATGGATGACAAAAGAGGCAGTGAGAGAGGTAGTGAAAAGAGAAACCTGACTAAGAGCTACAAAGGCTAGGAAGTTGTGAAGAGCCATGATCAACCTATCTGACCAGCTTTGTGTAAATGGGTGACAAAACAGGGAGTAATAGGGAAAAGAGAGACCTTACTAAGAGCTACAAGGGATAGGAAGTTGTGGAGAGCCATGATCAACCTACCTGACCAGCTTTGTGTAAATGGATGACAAAACAGGGGGAGTAATAGGGAAAGAGAAGCCTTACTAAGAGCTACAAGGGATAGGAAGTTGTGGAGAGCCATGATCAACCTACCTGACCAGCTTTGTGTAAATGAGTGACAAAACAGGGAGTAATAGGGAAAAGAGAGACCTTACTAAGAGCTACAAGGGATAGGAAGTTGTGGAGAGCTATGATCAACCTACCTGACCAGCTTTGTGTAAATGGATGACAAAACAGGGAGTAATAGGGAAAAGAGAAGCCTTACTAAGAGCTACAAGGGATAGGAAGTTGTGGAGCGCCATGATCAACCTACCTGACCAGCTTTGTGTAAATGAGTGACAAAACAGGGAGTAATAGGGAAAAGAGAGACCTTACTAAGAGCTACAAGGGATAGGAAGTTGTGGAGAGCCATGATCAACCTACCTGACCAGCTTTGTGTAAATGAGTGACAAAACAGGGAGTAATAGGGAAAGAGAGACCTTACTAAGAGCTACAAGGGATAGGAAGTTGTGGAGAGCCATGATCAACCTACCTGACCAGCTTTGTGTAAATGAGTGACAAAACAGGGAGTAATAGGGAAAAGAGAGACCTTACTAAGAGCTACAAGGGATAGGAAGTTGTGGAGAGCCATGATCAACCTACCTGACCAGCTTTGTGTAAATGAATGACAAAACAGGGAGTAATAGGGAAAAGAGAGACCTTACTAAGAGCTACAAGGGATAGGAAGTTGTGGAGAGCCATGATCAACCTACCTGACCAGCTTTGTGTAAATGAGTGACAAAACAGGGAGTAATAGGGAAAAGAGAGACCTTACTAAGAGCTACAAGGGATAGGAAGTTGTGGAGCGCCATGATCAACCTACCTGACCAGCTTTGTGTAAATGAATGACAAAACAGGGAGTAATAGGGAAAGAGACCTTACTAAGAGCTACAAGGGATAGGAAGTTGTGGAGAGCCATGATCAACCTACCTGACCAGCTTTGTGTAAATGAGTGACAAAACAGGGAGTAATAGGGAAAAGAGAGACCTTACTAAGAGCTACAAGGGATAGGAAGTTGTGGAGAGCCAAGATCAACTTACCTAACAAGTCTCTGTAAAGAGATGACAAAACAGGGAATGAGAGGGATGGTGAAAAGAGAGACCTTACTAAGAGCTACAAAGGATAGGAAGTTGTGGAGAGGTATGAATTCATGGAGGAACATTTCCATCAATTATTCAGTATCCTATCATTTACACTATCTCAGATTGTATTATGCTAGTCAATGTTTTCACAATAAAATTACTATTAACCAACCTATATTAATATAAACTAATATCCTCATCTTTGTTGGCATTATCATATTTTGGCAGTTATGCCTTCCAGTTTACATCAGGTGTCTATCACTCTGGGTAAACTTCAGGGAATTTCAAACTGAACCCTTTATTTAATCTACAGCTTAAATTGGCTCATTTCAGTCTTCCTGTCTATGGATATCTGGTGTTGTTCTCTTTAGTGTTGTGCATTTATAGTTGGTCTTCTTTCCACAGAGTTTGGGTCTGCACTACCCAACACAGAGATTGAACTCACACTTACTATGGCAGCAGATTCATGAACCAATCCTTTAATCCACTTGTACCATTGCCTAGAAGATTAAAGTCTTGATCCATTAATCTTTTGGCATGATAGAAGATTAAACTATTGGATCATTAAGACACATGAAGGAATCTGGTTCTTATTTAGGATTGCTCAGTTATTACTCATCCTGTTTCCATTAAATCAGAGTTTGTACTACCTGACCTAGGGATTGAACCCACACTTATACCACCAAATGCATGCAACAAAACCTCTTAAAATTATCACTTTTCCATAAGTAATACACATACAGAGAGATACACAGAGCAAAGAGACACAGAGAGAGAGAGAGAGAGAGAGAGAGAGAGAGAGAGAGACATGCAAACACAAGAAATAAAATTATGAGTAGATATCACTCAAAAGTAATTATTTTCTTTTTTGTCATTTGCTGTTCGAAGCGTTAAAACCTGAAAAACATCCCTGTTGCATACTGTGGCTAGAATGTTCTTTGTTGAAAGCATTTTAAATGTTCAACTTCTTCCACTAGTGCACAATTCTATCCTCCTGCCATGTCTTCAAAATCTTAATTTATAAAAACAGCTAACCTACAAAAAATGATTTTATATAACTTTTTCACATAAAATCAATCAAAGGGATAAATTGATTAGAAATATCAGTTAATTTTAGGGTTTTGTTGGAATTTCCGGGATGAGGAGTTATCATTATTTACACAATTTATATTTGGACTATTGTCCTCTTCTTTGTTGTGGATAACAACAACAAAGATGAGGACAATAGTCCAAAGTAAATTAATCTTTGGTTGTTGAATTGTTGATTAGATTTTCTTGTATCTTATTCTTGTCGATTGTTTACACGAAATAAATGTAAAGCATTTCCATTGTTAATGTTGGACTAGATTTTCCTCCATTTTATTTTTTTTTTTTTACTTGTTCATCCAAATTCTTGGACCAATAAAGTGGACTTCAATGATATGGAATGTGAGTTCAAATCTTATCAGAGATAAACAGCTTGTTTATTTTTTATTTATGCTGCTGAATAATCTAATATTCGAAAATAATGATAGAAAAGCAACAAAATAAGATGAAAGATAAAAAATTAATAATAATTATAAGTAAAAACTGTAATATCAGGTATAAATATATGTGGTGAATGCATGTTCACCCCCCGCCCCCCACCTCCATCCCCAACCAATCTCCTGTTCACAGATATGACAACTTGGACCAGATCTTTTCTGTTGAGTGCTTCTCCAAAGGTGGGCTGGTTTGTGTTCCTCCACTTCATCCCCATGTGATTCTTCCATTGTGGGAGCAATCGGTTAGGTGTTTCACCCCACGAACTCTGTACACTCTTGTGGTACTTTACAACAATATATTTACTAAATTTATCATAGTCTGGCACAAGATAACAAAGAAAGGGCATTCAGTACACTTGTGAAAGGTTTGCCGAATGGGGCAATAAGAATAAGTTGACAGGCATGAGAGATAAATTTTCATTTAACATGCATCAGGTTAGAGGTTTCCTTAGATTTTGTATATTCTTTAAAAATATATAAAAATAAAAACCTTATTAATTCGATAAAAAGAAAACATGAACTGCATTCTGATAACAACAGGTGCCCAAATATTATTTTTGTATTGCACTCCTGACTTAAAAAAAAAACAAAAAACTAACAGGTCTATTATTCTCTAAATATATGTCAACTAATTAACTTTATAATATTTATCACTTGATAGTGATATCAATTCTTATCAAGAGCTTCATGAATCTGGCCTTTTGTCAAAGATGACTTTATCCAGATAGCTGTGCTACATGAGTAGTGATATGTAAATGACTGCCTAACTAGCATAGCTAAGGTATAGACTATATAATTTCTTAAGCGGTAAGGATAGGGAAACTCTCGGTATATGAGATAAACAACTACTATTGGACATAAAAAACGCAAAGGAAATTACACTTCATAAAAACATGACCCATTTTAGTGTTGATACACCAAAATCTCTCTCTCTCTCTATATATATATATGTATAGATGTATGTATGTATGTATATATATATATATATGTCAAATAATTGACTAATAATCTTGCAAGCAATTGATAATGAATTCAATTCTTATCAAGAGCTTCATGAATCTGGCCTTTTGTCAAAGATGACTTTATCGAAAGAACACACACTATATGTGTAGTGATATCTAAATCATTGCCTAATTAGCTATGCTAATCAGGCATAAACTATATAAATGGCCAAGCTGTAAGAGTAGGGGAGATCTCAGTATGCAAGATAAACAATTAACAACACGGTATTCATATTAGTGTCAATACACCAAAATCTCTATATGATTGCTAATCAAATACAAAAAACAATATAACTCTTATAGACAAGAAATAAATTCTCTTCAGTTTAGGATAATGCCAAGCTTCCTTCTCATTCTGGTGCTAGGATGAACTCAAACCCATTTAAAATCTCAGTAATTTAATCAAATTCTCCATTAAGCCTTTCAATTATAAATGAGTCTCTAGTCTTTTTTTTATTTTTATTATTACATTTAAACTGCTTTTAATATTTTTGGTAATTACATTCATTGCATAATTCCATAAAACTCTCATTTCAATTCTTTAGAGAAAGCTGCATCTTACCAAAGATCCAATGCTTCCCAAAAATGAGAATTGATATCAAAACAGCAAAGACCTTCACAAAATAACAAAGACTATACAGCTGTCTGCATAATATTCTTAATATTCACTTATCTGTTATTTATAAGACAGATTAATGGCAAGAGTGACAGAAAAGACACAAGGCATAATGTATTTGACAAGCTTGAGAAAATGGATGGCAGAACAAGGTTTAAAATAAAGAAAACTCAGAATTTATTTAAAGCTGCAAGAGACAGGAAATTGTGGAGAGCCATGACTGACTACGTCTTGAGGGGACATGGCATATAAAGAAGATACTTAGCTTACTATGAATTGGAACAAAATAAGGGAAATTCTGGGAGGATGATTGTGTTTCTTCAATCTTTCAAGGAGGAAGGGATGGACTGCCAAAAAAATTCTCATCTTAAATCCTGGAGTTTGCCTGAAGTTAAGAACTAATCTTTGAGTACAGGTGGGAAATATATATATAAATATATAAACTATAAAGCTGACTTTCAAAATTATAGACAAGGAAAGAATACATGAGATAGAGAAAGAACTTATTTATCTTCTTTAACTAATAAAAGACCAGCAACTTCAAATATGTTACAACCAATATCTGCAAATAGTACAAACTAAATTACCAAATAATTTTTTTTCACAACTCTTGATAAATGATTCTTTCCCAAGTTAATTTTATAACAGAATAAAATAAATTTCTTTAAAATAGGAAAAAATACAATATTTCTTCAGTATTTCCTATGAGAAATGCTAAATTTAGTTCATTGCAAGTTCTGTTATTTTTGGCTAATGCAAAATATAGAAAACATTTTCCTAATGCCAGAACATTCAAAAAATAAAGAAAATATTGATTGAAAAATCTTAATACAATATTTTATAAGAAACTTCTATCTGCCTTTCTGGGATGAAGAGTTATCATTTTTTACATTTGAACTTGGAGGCATGGTGAAAGCAGTTCAGACTGGGGAATTGGAGAACTGAGTTTGAATTCCAATCGAGTTCATTACAATCACTTATGCACAAATACTCTAGGGAAAGGTATGGCTCTCTCTCTCTCTCACAAATATGGTTTAATTATCAGGACAGACTGGGATCCTATAGCCTTGGTAGGCAACTAGTCTAGAAGAAGGAAAATTGAATTCAAACCAACTTGAAAAGTGTTGACTCCATCAGGTTGTCTTGCCCAGGAAACACCACTGCTATCATGGCTGCAGTACATATGGTGTCCATACGACCCTAACGGCTTACAGGACTTATGATCATGACATTTAGACTATTGTCCTCATCTTTGTTGTTATCACAACATTTTGGCCATTGTGATCTTTGACCTTCTTCATGTGTCAGTTGATCAGTGATATAGAAGTTATTAGTTCCATCCCTGGGTTAGATAGTACAAACTAAGAGTGGGTGAGAAATGATTGATCACTGCTAAATAAGAAAAAGGTATCCCTAGAGAAAGGGATAGTGGAATGAAAACAATCTATACTCTGCAGATTAAATAAAGTGTTTAGAGACTGAAATTCCCTGAAGGTTGCCTAGGTGGATAGACACCTGCAACAGGACACAGGGTGCAAACACCAAATATTTCAAAGTTTACAGACATTGGCACAAGGAAAAACACTAAGTATTGTATCTCTTCTGCTTGTACATCTGATCTACTACCAAATAAAAAGCAGTTATATTTGCATAATCTTATACAACTCCAAATAGAATTTGTTATATTCAATGAATGAGTAAAATGAGAATTAGCTTTGAAACTTTGCCAAAATGACCCCCATGACAGACATTGCACTTTACTTTATTTCATTTATTTACATTATTTACGCATGGACTATTGTCTCCATCTTTGTTGTTGTTATCACTTCCTCAGGAGTTTGTTGATCTGAGTAACTTTCAGGGAATTTAAAACTGAACTCTTTATTAAATCTACAGGGTGAGATTGTTCTTCATCCACTGAGAATGTTTTATTTTATTACTGCAAAGTTATTGTTTGTCCCATTTCTACAGAGATCAAGTACACACTGCCCAGTCCCAGGATTGAATTCACAATTACTATATCACCAAATTCACAAGTTAACACTTTAGTCCACTAACTGAAGAACTTGGAGCCTTAAACCTAACCAGCCTGATGGATTTTATTTGTAACAAAAACAAATTCAGAGTTACTTTTTCAGTTTCCAATATTCCTGTCCACTATTTCTACATTGCAAGAACGGCTTCAGAATTATTCTGGGATCTCCCAAGAACATTTTATTGACCATAAATGATAGATTGAGATGATATTCAGGGTAAAATCTATCTTTGCAGGTTCACTGATCTTTGTCTTCAAAGTGACTTTAATTGAACTGCTCTGCTAAGTGAAGAGACCTTACGACCTTCCTAACATTAAAATAAAATCAATGCTCCTCTATAAATGGTCAGAACAGGAAAAACTTCATCTCCAGGTGGTACTGAACTGATTTGTTTAGAGTCAGCTTCCAATTTAGAAATATAACTGTCCACAGGCCAAATATAATTTATTTACTGATTTTTGTTGAATTTTTCTAGACACAATTGAAGTTAAAAAAAAATCCTGTTGGCTAAATTATAACTGCTACCATATTAAATATCCATGAAGTTATTATTCAAATGCTTCTTACAGAAAGTCTCATTTAATATGGTTTCAAAATAATCATCTTCAAAGTTCTGGTCAACATTAATGAGAAAATGTTTGTAACAACAACCCAATATAAACATCCAATTCATGATAATGATAATATTATCTGTTTCCTTATAAGGAAATATTTGACATTCATTAATTGAAAAGCCAGTAGATGAGTTATGCTTTTCTTCATTCCCTTGGCATCAGGCTGGGATGAAAATTTATCTGTTCTCCTCATCTTAATGGTAATGGTAATATTAGCCATTTCTTTATAAGGAAACTTTTGTTATTCTTGGCCAAGTAGCCAGTGCTACTCAATTAAGGATTTTTTTTTTTTGTGCTGGCGAGATGGACTGGGAAGAGGAAAAAAGTCAAACAATTATGTCATGACCCCCAAAAGAAGAGGTATTGAGCAAAATTTCATGGGAAAATTAGCTGAAGTGCAGGTGTTGTAATGGAATGTCCCACACTCACTATCGCTTATGTGGACAGACTATATTAGTAGTTATATATAGAGAGTGCAGGATATACCTGGGTCTTGCTTCAGGAATTAGTTAGAAATTCATCTCCAGCTAAGCTAGTCAAACTCTCTGACTTCGAGCAGAGAGGAACCCAGACGAGGCTATGCTGAAAGGTAGAGTCTGGGGTGGTAGACAGTTAACCAACCCCATGTATACAGGCTCTACGGGGAATTTTTGCCCGAGCCTACAGGTTTGGTTTTGCCCTTCAAAAAAAGGCCTTATTAGGTAAGGTAAATAACTTTGCTTTGGGAATTACTAGCCTGTTACGCAATTCCCTGTCTTTCAGTACTGTATTCTCTTTTACAAAAAACTTCTCTTTCTTTCATCTTCGTGCATGTTGCTTTTCCTTCACTCGAGTACCACCTTTGTCTGTTTGTAATCTCTTTAAGGATACAACACTTTTCTTCACTCCCTTCTCAGCAGAGTGGTATCAAAGTGTAGTTTCTGTTCTCATCTCAAATGATAATGGTAATATTATCTGTTTTCTTATTAGTAAATATTTGGCATTTATTGAACAAGCATTAGTTGAAATTTATAAGATTTTTCTCTTAAAACATTTTTTTCAGGAAAATAGGTTTCACAAGTCCAGTAACTGTTATTGCTCTTTCCAGTATTGACTGAGGTTTCCTTCCTAACCTTTTGTTTGAGGTAATGTGGAAGTCAACATCTTCATGAGATCATTATTTTTTCTTAAAGTTACATGTTCTATCCACTGCTGTTGTTCTTGAAAGTCAACAAGTGATCTGGTTTCTGTTACAAATTTCAACCAAAAGCTGCTCAGTCAATGAATGCCAAATGTTTCCTGATAAGGAAAGAGCTAATATTATCATTACCATTTTAATTTTCTGCAAATTGTAATTCTGTTTCACAGAACCTGCTTTATCAGATATAGCATCACAAATATTGGACATAGTAATTCCCAGAGGGTCCATCTATGAAACTCTGGAGTCAGGATGCTGAAGGTAATAACAATCAGCTAAGTGACAAACCTTCTGTATTAATTCCCTCTCTCTCACTTTATATATATATATATATATATATATATATATATATATATATATAAAAGGTTAATGATCACAGTTGAATTATACCAGAAAACTGGTATTAAAAAAGTGTTCAATACACATGTGAAAAAAATAAAATAAAAGTAAAGATAACATGTAGAGATTTTAACTTTTCAGGAGGTCAGTTGAATCCACTACCTTGGTTTCAATCTTACAGTATCATCAGGTGATTTTTATCAAATTACCTCTTATCACTTTTATTTTTTAAACAAACTAATGAATGATTATATATATATATATATATATATATATATATATATATATATATATATATATATATATATATATACACACACACATAAAAAGGTTGAAACCAAGGTAGCATAATAGGCTGATCTCCTAATTTTTATTCATATATATATATATGTGTGTGTGTGTGTGTGTGTGTGTGTGTGTGTGTATGTGTACATGTATATTGATGTAATAGGAAAGAACAGTTAGATTAATGATCCAAAGTTCTTTAGTATTTGTTTTTATTTTTAAAAAACAGTGCTGGATACAGAAGTAAAGCTTAAATTATAATTTATAATTATTTTTTTAAAAATCAGGAGATAAAAAAAGCAGGGATTGTGCTTCTCTGTTGTGTTGCTAACGGCTAGGGAATGACAAAACTCATAGAACCAGAAGGAAACAGTTGAAATTTCCAGGGGACATAATGAGGAAAGAATGCTTGAAAAATTTAACACTCACAGGACCTATTGAAGGCAAGAGGAGCAGAAGGCAAAAAGCAAGTAACCTACTTAACAAGCCTGTTTAAAGGGTTTGCATAAGAGAGACAGGGAAAAATAGGGAGGAGAAAAACATTACTTAATGCCAAGAAGGATATGTCAAGTATAAGTTTATTTTTTGTTTCTATTTTCTCTAAAACTTTGTCATTGCCACATTTTTGGTTCACGGGATTCCCAGCATCCTTCTATAGAACCACATTTCTGCTGCATCAATCATCTTTAAGGAGATTATCTAGCATTTACTACCATATAGGAGGACTGATATTATGTAACAGTTCAGTAGTCTTTTTGTTACTAACAAACTTTTTTATTTTTTAATACTTTGCTTAGCTTTTAAAAGGAATCTTTCACTATCCCAATGTGCCTTTGGATTTCAGTATCATACTTTCTATTCTCTGTTAAAACACTTCCCAGATATTTAAATTGTTACTGCTTACCTTAAAAACCCTGACCTTTTTAAATTTGTGTTTGAACCCCTTGCCTAAGTGGAAAATAGCCAACTACCTTAGTAATGAGTCAGGTCTAAGCTAATTAATTATACATTTGATTGGTTCAGAGGAAATATAATTGGATTCAACTTGTGTCAAAAGGAGAGCAATATTTACAAAGTACCAACTGATCCTGAATTAAATTAATTGAAGCAATTATCTAAAAAAGAAAATCAAATTATTAATGAAACTCATCCGGTGTACTTAATCATAATCTATGCTCATTTGGACTTTGCTGTCATCAAAGCTATAAATCAGGCTTTGAGTCTGTTTGAAGTCAAAAGTTATAGGCCTTAATCTTTTCACTGGCTGATGCATGGCAGTGTGGAAACATTTTATCTTTTTCCAAACAAAGGACTTTTTTTTTTTAGTTCTTGAATTGTAAATAATGCTCAAATGTTATTAAATTTCAAAAACAAAGGCAAAACAGCTTACCTCTTGGAACAAAATGACTCTGGCATGCAAGATACTCGGAAGAAAACATAGCCAATCCAAAAGCTACAATTTAAGAAAAGCCTGATCTCATAGCTTTGAGAATTTGTGAGACAAATTTGTTGCTTGTGCAAATTTCCAGGCCTTAGCCACTCACTAAAATAAGCATGGGGGAGAGATCAGCAGAGGCCAACAAGTCAAGTGGTCATGCTTTGTATGTAGAGTTTCATGGTAGTCTTACCAATTGTGATTGAAAAAAGACCGGGTTCAGCTGATACTCCAAACAGACGTACCTTTTGGAAACAATTTTCTCTTGATATCCTTGATAAAATCTAAAGAAGGGTCTGTAATGTAAGCGATCCTGACCTGGCATCTCGATTTCAGTCACTTTCTCACCAATATGACATGACTTCCCTGTATTGTTCTTACAAATATTTTCATGGCAACTGCTCTGACAAGATTTTTTCCCCTGGTGCACTGACTACATGAATTTAAGCATGCTACTAGATTGGCAATTAGGTCTCAGCATTTTACTGTTACACTAGCAAGATGTAACTGCCACTTCTACTTAAACCATTTCTTTGCTTGCATCTGTGGAACTCCCTTCCAATCTCTTGCTTCACTGATAACTACAATCTTCAAAAATTTAAATGCAATGTCAATCACCATTTTCTGTCTTCTTGAACATTGCTCCCTTTTTGCTCTTTCCTCAATCCCCCCATCCCATTCTCAGTCTTTTCATTTTCTTTCACTCCCTGTGCTTTAGTGGTATTATCAACTTGCTTGGGGCAAAACATTAAAAAAAAAAAAATGAATTCTATTAATATTTTAAAACTTGATAATATTGAAAGCAAATAAGTTAAACATATGATAAAACTGATATATGAACACTTACCATCTTGAGGGGGTCTGGAATTTTAAACAAAATAAATTTTTATTTGATGCTTCCTTTATACCAATGGTAAGGGAATTGTGGAAAATACATGAGACAATTTTAGAAATTTGATGCTGATTGTTCTACCAATTGATTGCTCAGTGTACAGAATACCAGGAAATCTCAGTATCATCAAGAGAGAATGTGCTCCATTTTGGGGCTTGCTTCCTTGGTGGATTTTACAGTGTACCAGCCTCCCCTCATTGATGTGACGCACTGCCACCTGGCAGAGATGCTTATAGCTCCATGTCCTTCATCCTCTGACATAAAAATCTCAAAGGACACAGTAACTTTCCCATCAGTGCATCTCAGATGCAACTAAAGTTTCCTATTAAAAGCAATACATTGCATAAGAAACCAACCCCTAATAGTAAAATAAATTTGCTGTTGGTAGATACTAAGGAAACAACAACATCAATTTAAAAGGTGACTAATATATTCTTTCTATATCTGAATACAAATCATTTGTCAAATGAACTATATATTGATGGTAATTAGTCATAGATATTATGTTTTTTTAGTATTTTGTATTTTAGCTGTTAACATACTTTTTAAAACAGTTCAAAATGTTTTGTTTTTTTTTAACTAACAAATGGAGACATTTGTATTTAACAAATACAAATAAATAACATTTATCAAGCCTCAAAAAATGTCTTCCGACAAAATAAATTTTCCTCTATGGGTTGATACAGAGCACCGGCTGTAGGGAGGCTAATATTTTTTCTAATGCTAAATAATAAACAGAATTAATCATTTGATGTTATTTTTTCAAATATTTTTTATTTGTTCTTCCTTTCTTTCACTTACTCTTTCCTTATTTCATTGGGTCACCACCCAATGAAATAAGGAAAGGATGTGTGGGTGGGGATTGAAATAAACATCAATGTCACCTTACCAGAAACTTTCTTGGTTGTTTTTTTTTAAATTTATTTGATGACTGAACTCATTAAAGTTTACCAACCATTGCTTTAAATCAGTGGTTCTCAACCGGGGTCTACATGGACCCTAGGGGTCCATATAATATTTCCGGGGGTCCACAGGCAAAACACAATTGTTGTGTTAATTAAAAATAGTAATAATAATTATTATTATAATTATAGTAGAATATTTTATTTGTATTAAATTAGTTTTTATTTAAAAATAAAGCTTAATTGTATACTATTTCTTTGATAATTAAAACCTTAAAATTTATATTAGTGAAGAATAGAAAATTGTTCTTATGTCCAATAGCTATGAAGGGGTCCACCAAGATAAAAAGAAGGGGAAAGGGGTCCATGGGTAAAAAAAAGTTTGATAACCACTGCAAATAATATTTTTGTTTTAAATTTATAGATTCAATTGACAAAAAAAAAAAAACAAACTTTTGTTTGGTCAATTTAAAACTTTATTCTTTCATAATTCTAAAAAAATATATTTTTTTAATTGAACTGTGTTTAAGTGTAAATATTATTTTTGTTTTGAATTTATTAATGTAACCAAAAAAAAAAAAACAAAGTTGTTCTGTCAATAAGTGGTTCAGCATGATTAAAATTGTGTTTTGGGACTATTATAAAAAAAAAAAAAAAAAAAATCTGTAGCCTTGTGTTTTAACACAAAATATTATTAAGATAAATAAGTTGGGACCTATTGAATTTTCCAGTGATGCACCTAAATCACCACCTGTGGGTCCCAGAGACTAACAGCATCAAGTTTTACTTGATTTACTACTGCCTGTCAACTACTTTTTTTACATTCTTTCAGGGATCATTTGTCTAACCAACTTTCATTGTTTCTTTTGAGCCAGATCCAACAGCTTGCATTCTCAATTGCTGATTGGATATCGTTTAGTGTTGCACTTACTTTTCTCTGCTTGTTCCCAATGAACCCTAGTGATCTCTGCAAGTGTGCACCTATCTTCTGTAGCCAAACTCAACAGGGAAATGTTTAGCTGGCCAAGTCACATTTTCATATTCTCCCAGTAGTTTTCATACCACTCTTTTCAAAATATAGCAGCATCAAGTTGTCCCCAAACTTCTTCTCAGTACCAGGTTACCAGATCAGGTCACTGGCTGATTGGTATTGGAAAGAATTTTTGGCAGTCAAGGCAGATCTGCTGCTATTTCCCATTGCCCTTTTCAAGGTAACATCGTTTCTCAACTGGTATCTTATGTTTTAAGAATCTTTTTTGATCAGGGTGAAAAAATGTGAGAAATCATCCACTTTGTTACTTCTATTGTTTCTTGCTCTAAACACAATCATCAGGTGGCCCGATGATTGCATTTAGCATGAAACAGTCTGTCGCCTCTGAGTGTTGACTTCAATGTTCACTTTTATATATATATATATATATATATATATATATATATATATATATATTTAATTAAGTAACGAAAATCTTGGTAATCTATATGGATAAACACAAGGAGGATGAAATTCTGAGAGCTCAATGTTAAGTCAGACCACTTAATATATATATATATATATATATATATATATATATATATATATATATATATGAAAACTGACCACTTTAATATATATATATATATGAAAGCAAAATGAAGAAGCCACCGATACAAATGCAACCAGTTGAAATAATGTTACAGTCACTAGATTAAGTTATATAGTAAGGAGAGACTGTAAAATGTCAAACATGATTGGACGATATGAGTAGATAAGAGATGCCAAACTTGGACAAGACTGATAACAACTACAAAAAAAAAAGAAAAAAGTTCCCTCATTCATGCTTTGAAACTTTGATTTTGATGATGGATAGCTTGTCACTCACTGAATTCAGATTTTATTTAACAAGTTTTTAGATGTTGGTGTTAGGTTTTTAAAAAAATGATGGGGAAAACCTAGTAGCAAATGATTTTAGATATTATTACTTAGAATCAAGTTAAGTATATTCATAGTAAACTAAAACACAAAAGAGTACCAAAAATTTTTTTTTTTGGCCTAACTCACCTTCCAAAATGTAATAAAATTACTAAATCTCATATTTTTAGGAATCTCTTCCTTGTCTGGCTGAGAACTTTTCTTCATTGCTCATATAGTTGAATAAGCTTACTTTATAAACACAGACAGTCAATTCCAATTTCTAAACCCTAAGAGAATATATATTATTCAATCTATCAAAGTCAACACATTATATATGAGTATATTTTAATTAATATTCATTCAATACCCATATCATATTGAATCCAATGTGAATAAAGAGATGATAAATTGTCTCATGAGTTTATATAAAATAATATAACCCTATGTAAACAGTGAAATATTTGTAAGAAAACTATAGTTGGCTCTTTTTAGGCAATCAAGTCTGAATTTAGAGGAGTTAATTTGAATCATTTATATCTAAAAATACAGACTGTTACTATTGTAATGAGTTCGAACCTTAGTGGATGCCCTAAACTTGAGGCCTTGAGCCAGACTGAAATAATCTATTATAGGGCAGTGATAGTTTAATTACTACAGTGAGTTCAATTCACCTTGGGTGCTTTCCAGTTGTAACTAGGTTAATCTAAACTTATGATTATGTCACTAAAGCAATGATTTCTAATGTACTCATTACTGAAGCAGTGAGTTTAAACCCCTGCCTCCACAAGGTACTCCACACCTGAGGTGTTCATTTATTAAGCTTAGTGAAGGAATACTGAATGTTTTTTTTATAAGGTAACAGCTAATATTACCATTAACTATATATTTTTTGTTACAGAACAGTTATGCAGCATGTAGCAGAAGTACCTTCCACATATACCTCCCAGAAATACCTCCCACATAATGATAAGACATTAGCTAGAAGCAATAATGGCATCCCAAATTTCCAGGAACCAGTTCTATAAAGGCAGGTAATCTTTAGGACCCTATTCTGCTTACTTTCTTTTCAGTCTTAGAATGAAAAACAAATCACTTTATAGTATCAAAAAGAATTAAACCATTTTGATAATAGAAAACATTTATTTATTAAGATATTTCGAGATTCAAATTCTGTTCTCATCATATTTCTGTTCAGAAGTCTGATACTTTTTGACTCTAATGTCATCAGCTGTGTTATGGCTTCATAGCCACGTTCAAACTGAATCACTGCAGTCCCAAAGATCCAATGGAAGACCTATTAAATTTGACTAGAAGACATGTCACATTTTTAACTTCAAGATGATTATGTTCATCACAGAAACACTCTTTCAACCTCTGCAGAACTTACAGCAATGGTATTAATAATATTTTTAGCTATTATATCTCAGCTATTAATACATAAGATTATTTTCGGATAATCCAACAACCGTTTCACTAAGCTTTTATAATTTTAAGAATTGGTTTGTGAGAACTAGTAGGATGCCACGACTGGCTAGAAGACACCATTGCTACTAAAGTCTTACCATATGTAGGACGTATTTCTGCCACATCCAGTAGAAGAATATGATTGTTATAAAATAAAGAGCAAAAGAAATAAGATGAATGTTCTTCAAAAATTTAAATGCAATGTCAGTTGTTATTTACTGTCATCTTGATTACTCTTCTATTGTTCTTGTTCCTTAATAATGTTTCTGTTTCTTTTTTTACAGTAAGGCCCAGGGGCCACTCAAGGTAGAAGGTTATGTTAAGAGTCAATTTGTTAGGAGTGGAGGATAGCAGTTAACCCCAGCCTTGGACAGATTGAGATTGTAGTGATCAGGGAAACATCCTCTTAGGAGTCAATTCCACATAGCAGTGATTCACAGGAAGAAGCTGTTTGAGTGGAACTTACTTCTCACCGATGGAATACATAGGGAATGTGGGTGGTCTGCTGCAATGTAAATAGCATGGCAGCTTCTTGAGCTATTATGACCACGGAACACAGTTCAATCAAGCACTTTCCATAGAAGTACTGATAGAGCAGCAAGAGGCATGGGAGAGAGTTTGGAGGGTGGAGAATAATTTGTTATTCCCAAGGACTTGGAGACACTTTTGGACTATCAAAACTGGAGAGTGAGGTCTGGACAATATGACAACAGTGTTCCATTTTTGGCCTGATCTGGCTCTTGTAAAGGTAGCGGATAGCAGGAGGAGAATCAGACACTTACTGGCGTGGTACAGGGAGCCAACCATTTTACCTACATTCTTAGCAATGGACTGTATGTACAAGTTCCACTTGAGGTCAAGTGTGAGTCTGAAGCCCAATAGTCATTCAAGATATGGTGCCTCCCTGAGGAAACATTCATTCCTCCTAACAGCTTCCACACTGAGTAATCTCTTGTGTCTTACTGACTTTATTGCCTTGCATGGGATGATATGATTAAAAAAAAAATCAACAACAACATAACTTGAAATTAATTAAAATGCTTCATGTATGGTCATTTAAAAACTCCCCAAATTCAAAATATTAAAAAGCTAATGAATAAATTTCATTTTTTGTATTGCTCTTTAGCATGTATGTTTCAATATGTCTTTTAATTTTAATATGCGTTTTATTTTTACTTATTATTCTACTTATTAATAGAAGATAGGCAACGTATTTGATTTAGTAAACAAAGAAAATCAAGCATATAACTTTTGCAGAAAAAAAACCCAAACCTTGTTACTTTTTTTTTTTTGCACCTGCAAATACCTTTAATTTTCCTATCAGTTTTGTGGTTCCAATTTGTTAGAAATTCATTTCATGCTTCTTGAATTTAATCCCGAAATTCACCAAGTGTGTTATTTCTGAAAGAATTTGGATGTCAGCTGTATACCTACTGAAAAATGTCCGGGCGAGCATAATAATAGACATTGAAGCAATCAAATTTGAAAAGGACAAAACACACACTGACAGGCAATCAATATTTCAATGTTTATTTTTATTATCTTCAGAAATATTTAACTGAAAATAGGTAGTCTTATTGTTTTAATGAAACATAGAAATAAGTATACAAACTTAAAACAAATATTTTAGATGGGTTAATGATTTTAAGTAATCTAGAAATGTTTAATTAAGTGTATGTCTTAAATGAATACAGCCTCAAAAATAATTTTTTTTTAAATTATTTGTTTTGTTTCGGATAGAAACAATTTAAAGTTGATCTTTTTATGCTGCCATTATGAAGTTTTATAGAAAATGGAAACAAAAAGGACACTTATAATTAACATCAAAAAGAGAGAGTTGAAATTTCTAGAACACATAATGAAGAAAGATGGCTTAGAAAATCTGATACTCACAGGACAGATTGAAGGCAAGAGAGACAGCAGAAGACATACTTGTGAGCTTGAGTAAATGGATGATGGAATGAGGTTTAGGAGAGATAAGAAAAAGAAAAAATTATTGAGCTACAAAAGACAGGAAATTGGGGAGAGCCATGATTGTCAACATCCTGAAGGGACATGATGCATAAAAGAAGATGAAAAAAGGACTTTTAAGGAATTTAATTGTGTGCAAAAAAGGTTAGCAGAACTGCTTAGTTGACCATTATAATTGTGTAAGGAATTTCCATGTCTTTGAATACCTCACACATGTAGCCTTATGTCAGACTATGCCAACCTTATAGGTGCTTTTCGATAAAGAAAGGGTTAACAAGCTATTCTTATAACTCATAGACCTTTATAACTGAGATAAGTTTCATCCACACTGTTGACCTTGTACCAGATTAAGCCATGTTTATTGTGTCTGTATATATAACAAAAACAAAAGTAGTCGGAAACTGAATAACGTTAATTAGATTATGTATCAAAATGAATCACACAACAGAAATTCAAATTTAAGAATTCCTTCAGATTCTGAATTTCTCTATTGTTATTTTTTCCACTCCTTTACATATATGATTTCTCGAATAAAAACATCAGTTCATCTGAAGAAATCCTTTTGAAGAATGAATTATGTCAGAGGATTTTTCCATTTTGCCATTTGTCTGATATAAAGAGTGTTCAGGTATCATATTCACCAATGTGTGTGTGTATATATATATATATATATATATATATAGACACATCTCATAATCTATGTCAGATATGAATGTTATACATAATGTACAGGATATATTATGACATATATAATGGAAATATTTAATGTTTATAATATATAAATACACAAATATACACACAAACATGTTAAATAACTTTTAAATATATATATATATATTAAAATAACTTAAATATATATATTTTAAATATATATATATTAAATAACTTTTAAATATATATATTTTAAATATATATATAAAATAACTTTTAAATATATATATTTTAAATATATATATATAAAATAACTTTTAAATATATATATTTTAAATATATATATAAAATAACTTTTAAATATATATATTTTAAATATATATAAATAACTTTTAAATATATATATTTTAAATATATATATAAAATAACTTTTAAATATATATATTTTAAATATATATATAAAATAACTTTTAAATATATATATATATATATTATATATTTTAAATATATATATATATTATATGTACATTATATAATATATATATATATATATATATATAGATAGATAGATAGATAGATAGATAGATAGCTAGCTTTCTTAAAGAAAGCAAATGAATAAATATTAACAGAAACATAGCATATAATTTAGAATTCTATATTTTATAATGAAGGAAATATTTGGAAGAGGTTTGATGAAAAACAAACTCTTAATTTTTCTTGAATTTTCTTTCAAGTAACTCAAAGAATTTGGTGCTTCAAAATGTTTATTTTTTTTAAGCTGAGAAATTTAATTTTGACAACATGGTTATTTGATATTGGATTTGTCAGAAAATATTGTTCTTCTCAGCCTCTATCATTTTACTTAAATTTCTAACTTCCTCAAAATACAATCTAAATTTAGATGTAGTTTTGAAAACAAAACAGTGGAATTGTGTAGTAGTAACTGTGATTGAGAAAAAAAATCATTTTTTTCAAATTGTTTTTCATAACCACACTATAGAAGAAGCATTCTACTCATCATTATTAAATTTTATAAAAGTTAACAGATAAGTTCAATTTACGACATAAATTCATTGTAAACTGATCCTCCAATACAAGCCAAAAAGAAATATGCTCATTTATCATTTTCTACTTAAAATGTAAAAAATAATTTTTAAATTCATAGTCGTAATCCTTCAACATGTTTTAAAATGAAAAAAAAAATGTTAAAAATTCAAATTCATAATCTGGAGTTCATTTTTTTTTCCACCATATTACTATTGATTATGCATTTCAGAATAAATTTCATTTTTTATATTTTAAGAAGACACATTGAATGAGTACATTTGTTTTAGCTTATGCAGTGAGGAGGGGGGGAGGCAATTTACAATGAGTTTACAAAATAAACTCAACCTTTCTATTAACATTTATAAAAGTCAATAAATTTTATATTTTTAGAGATTCGTGATCTACAGTGTTTATTCTATAAAGAAACAAAAAAAATTTGAAAAAAGTTATTTCTGATCACAATATTTATTGTAAAGCTCCAACAAAAAAAAATTCAGAATAGCTTCTGGAAAAAAAGGTTTCTTTTTGGAGATTTTTTTTTTTTTTAAATAACATGTCAAGTTAAACTAAAGTATTATCTTGGATTTAAGAATCAGGCAAGTAACTTATTAAACAAAGTCAGTGACAAACAGAATTAAGAGAAAGTTAGCCATCCAAAGTTTATTAAAAATCTTTCAATAAAAGAAAGCAGAGACAGGTGTGAAGAAAAAAAAGTTTTAATATAATTATCTGCCAGGTATGTAAATAATATTATTCAAAAAAGAAAATTAAGAATTATTTTCTGATTCATTTTTTGTTGGGTTCAATGTAATTGTCAAGAACAGAAAATGTCAATGTTTATTTGAATAACAAAGAGGAATATTTTTGACAAGTGCAGTTCTGTAAATGTTAATTTTTATTTGAGCCTAAA
>CAHIKZ030000091.1:2590000-2680000 GCA_903632075.3 Acanthosepion pharaonis | reverse complement strand
AAAGGAAAACTTATCTTAGCTGATGCATTTCATCCTTTGTCTCAATGCAAATGCAAGCATTTTATGTTGTAACAAATATTCATATACAAAAGCAAAAATGTTTTAGTTTTTCAAAATTTTTTAGTTAGAAATGCTCATCAATATTCATTGTGTTAGCTGAAATGTCAGGCAAGCTATGGAGGATGCAAAGTGATACAATACAATGTCTAAAACAAGAGTGAGTAAATGATGTTTTAGAAATTTTTTTAGAATTAATAATTAAATTAACAAATAAATTAATCCCAAAATAAATTAATTTAAATACTAATTTGTCCACAATTTTGTTAAAAAAGAAACATCAGTTTCATTTATTAGACATTGAATTGTATCAATTCACAACCCCCATAGCTTGTCTTACATTTCAGCTAACTTGATCAATGTAATAAAAATAAATAAACAATAAAGAATTAATCAAATTTTCCTTGTCTGTCATATTCAACATGTTTAAATATATATATGTGTGCCAGTGTCCATCTGTGATACACAAAACATGTAATTCTATTGTTTTAAATATAAGCATTTATAGCAGATATACCATTCATATTCATAGTGCTATATATATATATATATATATATATATATATATATATATATGAATGAAGTGCGCAATTGTTTTTCTATAATATAATAAAAAATAAATTAAAACTGATCACAGATATTTTTAATACAATTGTAAAAGAAAGTTAAATAATTCTAATTAAATTTAAGTTTTGTTCTTATATTTGTAATGATGATGTTAATGTAAAAAAAAAAACAGCATAAAATTAGTCAGGCAAATAAAAATGATTTTTCTGTACTTAACATGAGAAATAAATGGATTGTGTCTATTCATCATGGCTTCTTAAATTTAAAAAAATATAAATGTATTTTTCTCATTTGATATTTAATCAAATTTGTAAAGAAATGTGTTTTTGATTTTGCTTGCTAAGGAGTATTATTTTAATTGATAACTTATATCTATTGCAAATTTAAAAAATATGAAAATTAATTTTGTTTTAATGTTTATGTTAGAAATTGGCATTCATTTCATTATTTTGCAAAAGAAAACCAGTAAAAACAAGAACACAGTTTGAAAAGTTTAACTCTGAGAGTAAATGCATGATTACATGAATATTATCTACAAAGTATATTTGCAATTATGAAAACAGACTTTTCCCAATTGCATGTTTTAATAACTGCTGAAATGTTGCACATTGAATTGTTCTATCTTTTAAAACTATGGAGAGCTGAGGTTGAATTTCAATCAAGTTCATTACATTCACTTATGTGTGAATAACCTTAGGAAAGGTATTCATCTTCCCCTCCCAGCTATGGATTAAATAGTAGGACTAGTATCTGGATAAATCATTATTATTCTCAAAAAATTGTTAATGCAATATTTACTCAAACCAAAATGTTTCAGCTTTAAATAACTCACAATAACTTATGTCATGCTTATCTTGAAACCCAATCTATTCATAATATTTAACGAAGGTATATTATCAGTGATTGCAATGTTGACAATATGCAGATGACACTGTTGATTAGAGACACAGGAAGAAAGCTGCAGGGCATAGTAGTAAAGGAAAGCAAGAAGAAAGAACTAAGTGTCAGTTGTAAGAAGCAAGTGAAAAATCTCAAGATTGGAGATGTCAAAATCCAGAAAAGGCAGAAATTTAAATATTGAGAAAATGTTTTAACAGAGGATGGAAAGTGTGAAATTTAAATTTGAACACATATTGGAATAGCAAAAGGTACCTTCCAAAAGCTAAGGAAATTAAATTTCATCAGGCACAACAAAAAGAGTGCTGAATTTCTAGGTAATGTCAATTATCCCATATGACAGTGCATGCTGGACATTTGCCTCACAGATGAGGAGAAAACTGGAAGCAACAGAAATGTGGTTCTACAGAAGCATGTTGAGAATACCATGAACAGAGTGCATAAGCAACAAGCTGGTCATAAGGAAAATGGAAACAAAAAGGACACTTAGAATCAGAAAGAGGTAGCTGAAATTTCTTGGAAATTTAATGAGGAAGGACAGGTTGGAGAATTTGACACTCACAGGATATATTAAAGGCAAAATGTTGCA
This sequence comes from Acanthosepion pharaonis, assembly GCA_903632075.3. Classification (NCBI taxonomy): domain Eukaryota; kingdom Metazoa; phylum Mollusca; class Cephalopoda; order Sepiida; family Sepiidae; genus Acanthosepion; species Acanthosepion pharaonis. Next base: position 2,677,890 of record CAHIKZ030000091.1, on the reverse strand, counting down.
CCAGAAATTTTGCATATTTATAAATCTACAATTTGCCCATGCATTGAATATTGTTGTCATATTTGGTCTGGTGCTCCTGCTATTCATCTTGAGGTTCTCGACAAAATCTGAAGAAAAATCTGTAATATAATCGATTCTGACTTGACATCTTGAGTTCAGTTACTTTCTCACCAACATGACATGGCTTCCCTCTTTTTTCTACAAGTATTTTCATGGCAAATAGTCTGACAAGTTTTTTTTCCCTGGTGTCCCGACTGCATGAATTTAAGTGTGCCACTAGATTGGCATCTAGCTTCCACCCATTTACTTTTGAAATAGCTAAATGCAAGCACCAATTCTATTGCAACAGTTTTTTTCTTGCACTTCCCACCTGTGGAACACACTTCCATTTACTTGCTTCCCTGATAATTACAATCTTCAAAAAATTAAATGTCCCATCAAACACCATCTTCTATCTTCATGAGTCCTATTCAACGTTTGTCCTTTACTCAATCCTCTCTATACTCAGTCTTTTCTCTCACTTTCACTCTCTGTAACCCCATGCATAATAGTGGCATTCTCACCTTGCTTGGGGTGAAATGATTAAAAAAAAAAAAAAAAAAGAAAAAAAAAGATAGTTGGAGGCAGCAGGCAACGTACATAACAAACTTATGTGAATGGATACAGAATGGTGGGTGAGAGGGATATTAAAAAGACAGTTACTAAGAGTAGGAAGTTGTGGAGAAACATGATCACATACACCCCAAAGAGATATAGCACACAGAATTTTACAGATTTTAGAAGTAACTGAAGAACTCTTATTTCTCTTATTATTCTCACTCCCTGCTTATCTTTTAATATCCAGATTTCAATCTGTAAGAGGCAAAGAAATTTTAATCTGTCATGATGAAGCACAAGTGAGATTTTAAGAGCTTATTCATGGCTTGAAAATAATAGTTATTTACTGACAAATTTGATAAAAAAAAAACCCTAGTAAGACAATAGGCAAAACCAAGATAACATTTTTTTTTTTTATTATGTTTTCTCTTTATTTCTTTCAACTCTTTTACATGATATCTTTCCTTAATCTCCAAGTTAAAATACAGAAAATTTGGAATCAAAAGATTCTTTGGTTGATGGTAAGACAATACCAGAGGAACTATATCATGTATCAAATTTTATCTTATATTGACCATGAAAGGAGTAACACATGAAATTCTTATCTTTTATACTATTTTGTGTTATTTTCTGTTAACTATCAAGTTGTACTAATAGTTAAAGAATTTCCACAACTAAATTTAAAAACTGACCAATATATGGACTGTGATAGTGATAAGAATAATGATAAATGGGATTGGTTTAGCTAATAAGTAATTAGCATAAAGAGAGCTATAACTATAACTCATGGGTGACTTTGAGTCAGTGTATGTAGAATATCTATGGCTACTAAGTTTGATCATCATAACAAAATGGTATCACTTGACGGAGCTCTGTTGAACATGGAAGATCCTGAAAATGTAAAGATTTGGATAAAATCTTTGAGGCACATGACAGAATAAAGTTACGAGATGACCAAAAGCCTGAAGGACAGAAAGAAAGCACGGATCTATTTTTGGCCACTGTAGGATGTGAAGACATTAGACAGATTTCATTAATGACTTACTGTTATACTGGAACATACCTATTCTATTGTCAATAGACTCTCCCACAGATAATAAGTAGTAGTAGTAGCAGTCGCCAGGAGAGCTCAGAGTGAGCTGGTGAGTCAGTCGATGTTGGACATTAAAGTATCAACCACCCCAACTAGATTGCTGCGTCATTAACTATTATTTCAAATTCCTAACATTTTCTACGTCGAACCTAATTTAGGACCAACTTAGTGAAATACAAGCCTCCACTGTGAAAACTACTTTACAACACATTGGTGATGAGGGATTCATTTCTCATATGGAGAAAAGAAAAATTTTTTGTTTACACTATAACAACTTTGGCGACCAGGATTCAAAATTCATACGGAAAAAAAAAAAATTTGTTTCGCCATATACAACACTTGGTGACAAACGTATTTTGGATTCATACGGAAAAAAAAACAAACTTTTCATTCACTCTACAACACTTACCCAGCTGTAATTAAAAACTTGAAATTTAAGGAAGTCAAAGAAATATCTTATATGTAGACCTGAAAGACCAACCAATGTGAAAATGTTTGTGTAATAGGATTGGTTTAGCTAATAGGTAATTAGCATAAAGAGAGCTACAACTATAGCTCATGGGCAACTTTGAGTCAGTTTACATAGAATATCTATGGCCACTAAGTTTGATCATCATAACAAAATGGCATCACCTGAGAGAGCTCTGTTAAACATTGAAGATCTTGAAAATGTAAAGATTTGGATAAAATGTTTTGAGGCACATGACAGAATAAAGAAAAAGAGCCGAAAAGGTGAATTTCATAATGCAAAAACGATACACCATGGCATTAATATGCAAGAATGGTAAAAATATTGTTGCCCATGCAGACCAGTTAAGATTTGGCCAAAATTATGAGGAAGAACAAAGATGTAGATGAACAAGAAAGCAGGGCAGAGGAATCAATGGACGATCAAAGTTCTTCAGAAGACTTGGAGTACAAAACATGGGACACTGAGAATAAATGAACTAGATTAAGGTCCCCTATAACAAGAAATACTTATGAAACCAGTAAGAAGGGAAGGGAATGTAGGAGAAGGTATAGATCCATGCATGGTGTAAAACCCAAAGGATTCAGGGTTAAGTAAGCGGATTGATTTAGCTAATTAGCATAAAGAGAGCTATAACTATAGCTCACGGGCAACTTTTAGTCCGTGTATGTAGAATACCTACAGCTACTAAGTTTGACCATCATAACAATAACAAATAAAAATACAAGTAAAAATAGTGTATAAATAATGAAAATGCATCCTTAAAAACATCACACAATTTTCAGTTCAAGAATGTTTCAACTTTGTTTCATCAAAATTGTTTCATCTGAAGTGGTGTGGGACTTTGGGGTTAAAATGAACAATTGGTTTACCCCCACCAAGAAGATTCATGATGTATGATAATAATAAGGCAACATGTGTAATTTTAACAAAATATGATAAGGAATTTATTTACAAATTTACATGTTCAAAGTTGTGTCAGGAGCTTGTTTCAGGAAAATAAATCAGAAATTTTTAAGTCCATATTTTCAGTGAACTGTCATGAAGAGGAAATGTTCATACAACGGATTAAATTATCTGACAAAAAATAATATTAAAAAATGTTTAAAACAAAAAGGTAAGAGAATTCATTTCTCACCAAAGTGATATATGGTTTGCATTCGTCCAAAAGTAAACAAATAGATAGTTTGAAATACTTAGCTCTTACTTACTTACTTACTTTTAACTTACTTTTTACTTACTTACTTTTAACTTTTACTTACTTACTTTTTACTTTTTTAATACTTACTTTTCTCTCAACAATCTAAGAATTGTTGAGAGAAAATTCTTTCACGCATCAAATGCTTGGTTAAGGCTAATATAATTAGCGAGTAATTTGACACTGGAGAAAATCTGAACACTGGATTCATGAACAAAAATGAAACTTTTCACATGACTTCAGACACTCTTCTCTTTGTTAATTTAATTTTTTTTCCTTATTTTATATCCAAAAGGATTTCGTATAGGCTTGCTATTTTCTCTTCTTTCTTTGTTTCAGGCTCAACAGTTAATTCCTGCAAAAACAGGGTTTTCATTGGTCCAAAGAAAATTTCACATAAGCTTGTAAATTTACTTTTGTCTTTTCCTCAGCTCACCAGCCAATCTGCGTGAAGTCAAAGTTTTCATTTACATTGTTCAGACTGTTGCTCTCATTTTTATTGTCATGTTCACAATGTTTCATCCGTTGTATGCTCTGACCTTCTTCAGGTGTTTGGAATTTCAAACTGAACCCTTCATTTTGTCCACTGGGGTAGATTGTTCTAGTTACACATGCCATGCCTCTTCCAAATCTCTCAGTTATCTTCCTTTAACTCAACTCTCCAAGTTTTTGTTCACCACTGCTGTAGCCAGGTATTGAACTTGCAACTATTTGGGTCAAATCACTGGATCAAACCAACTCCTTTATCCACTGGGCCATGTATCCTGAAGCCAAGATACAAGGTAGGAACTAATATAAAGGGTTCAGTTTCAAATTCCAATCACATGAAGAAGGCTGGAGTGTACACAGCCAAAACATTGTGAATATGACAATAAAGATGAGGACAACAGCCTGAACAATGTAAATAAATGCAATACCTTATCTCAAAAATATAGACAAAGTTTTCATTGGTTCAAAGAAAATTTTGTATCTTCTTCCTCAGCTTACCCGAATTTGAAGGGGAGTGGGTAAACAAATTTATTACTATTTTCTACTCGCCACATGTCTTCCTTAACAAGCATTTACTCAAGCTTGTTAGGCTATAAATAAGGAGGTGTTACAATGGACAGTTTTTTTTTTCATTTTGCCTGATGATTGCTATGTGCATGAAACTCAAGAGTTACATTTGGCAGTGAGGAACGAATGGATGGGTCAAAAAAAAAAAAAAATGAAATGTTTTTGTGTAACGTATTTTGTCTTTTAGGAATACATTGATCTAGATTATATACCAAAAACATATATTAAAAGAAAATATTTAAAATTCCCATTGTCTCTCTCATTCAGGAGCATGTGTAGATGCATCAATGTAAACACAAACCTAGTCTGATGAATTCATAGAAAATGAAATGTGACACAAAAAAGTTTTTCTACTGAGAAATATTTGTTTCTCCTAAAATTGTTCTTGATATATAAAAAATTATATCATCCTCCCATATATATATATATATATATATATATATATATATATGTGTGTGTGTATGTGTGTGTGTGTGTGTATGTATGTGAGTGTGTGACAGTATGTGACATGGGCAAATGGAAAGAAAAGGATTAAGTTAAAAATATAAACAGAGATTGAGAGAAAGAAGTGAGATTTCTTTTAATTTTAAAAGTCTATTTGTTTAAGTAGAGATAGTGTGAAGGAAACGACCTTGTTGGAAAGATATTACCACAGAGGCCATGTCGTAAGGCTGGGATGAGAGTTAACTGATGACGCTGGCTTAATGTTTGAAGTTATGAAATCAGCTCCTAGGAATTCGCCCGGGATTGAAAAGAAATTATTTGGTATTTTTTGGACACAAGACAGAATTGAAAAACTGATTTATTTTGCCTATCAAAAAGTGGAAATTGTAAACAAGTTGAGGAAATTTCTTCATGTAAAAACCCAACCCAGGGTTTTTAAAGTGTGGTGACCCTAACAAGAGAGAGAGATAAATGACCAGAAGAAACAGCTGGTAAATTTCTGATTGTATAACAAAACCAGGTTGGAAAAAATTTGCTAAAATGATAATTATAATTAATGACCAGAAAATAAGCCACACCACACAGTTAAAGGACCAGATTTGTCAAAGAGACAGTCAAAGTAATAGTAAAAGTAATGTGGTACTAAGAGAGGAGGCGGAAGAAGAAGAAATTACCTCCACCCATTTGGGAGTGTTGGTATTAGGCACAAATAAGAGAAGGAAAGAGTTATTGGGGTGGGCTGATACCTGTGACTGCTCCCCTTAGGAAAAGGGATCTCACCAAATTTGGAGATATAATTAATTTTACAGAGCCAAACAACAAAGGAAGCTCATGTTGGAAGATAAAGGAAACATTGGGTCCCCTAACCACATCAACCCCATGCCAGTTTTGGACAAAAGTCAATAAGCAGAACAGTGAAGTTACCAAGTGAGTAGTTCCAGAGGTGCCAGTTCCGGTGAGCAGATCACAAGTGACAACTACTCTGTCGAATACCATGTGACTTGCTGCCAGAGAGAAGCTCCAACTTAAGCCTTGTTCCAGACTTAGATAAATTGAGCAAGGTGTCACAATAGGAATTAAAGTGGGAAGGGTTAATATTTCTGTACAAAGAACAATATAAACCACATAGAGATAGATCCTGAAGAAATTCCTGTCTTTTCTTTATTTTGTCTGCAAGAACATTTTTTATTTTTCCTTTGTGACATAGCTTTGCCAGGATCAAACCAGTGCTACAATTGCTAATGACAACTCAATTTGTGTCAGCTCTGTGATCAATCAACATAGCATGGGGCAAAGTGGGGCACAGATCAGAATGACCAACGCCCAGCAGCAGCATTGACCAGGGACCGATTGGTGAGAATCATTACATTTGGTTGCTGTAGACCAGGACTAACCCTGGGTGTTATATATATATATATATATATATATATATATATATATATATATATATATATATATATATATGCTTGTAATATAAAATTGAATGACAAAAAAAATACTTTTTATTTTGTTAACAGGTAGGAGTGCAATAATTTTTTTGAAATAAATTTTTTTTAAATAAACACTCAAATTTTTATTTACACCTGCAAACTTTATAGGTATTTAATAGTGAATTTTACACTATTTACATTATTCAGACTATTGTCCTGATCTTTGTCACCATATTCATTACAACGTTTCAGTCGTATGCTCCGGCCTTCTTCAGGTGGTTGGAATGTCGAACTGAACCCTTTATTTCACTTACTGGGGTAGACTGTTCTAGTTCCATGAGCCATGTTTAATGGATGTCAGATATCAGTTATCTCCTGTTAATTCCCCTCTCTAAGTCCTCCACTGCCTTAACCAGGTATTGAACTCACATGGCACAGTGGATAAAGGCATTGGTTAGATCCAGTGACAGGATCCAAAGAGTGTAAGTTCAATACCCAGTTAAAGCAGTGGAGGACTTAGAGAGGGGAATTAACAGGAGATAACTGATATCTGACATCCATTACACATGGCACATGGAACTAGAACAGTCTACCCCAGTGAGTGAAATAAAGGGTTCAGTTCAACATTACAACCACCTGAAGAAGGCCGAAGAATACAACGGTCAAAATGTTGTAATAAGTATGGCAACAAAGATGAGGACAATAATCCAAATAATGTAAATAGTATAAATAATACCTCATCTCACAAACATAGACAGATAGTGAATTTTAGTTTTTCAATTTTTTACACAACAAATGAACTGGGATATGAGATTAATGCAAATTGTTTCCCTCAGAGACATAAATTCATGACAAATAAGAGAGTGAAAAAGAGAAAAGTAAGAATCATATGGTTGCATTTCTCCCCACCTCACACACACTTCCAATCTTGAAAAGAAAATTCAGTCTTATATGAAAATTACACACTAAGAAAGGTTACAGGAGCAATAAAAAATTTTGTGGTTTATTTAAAAATATAGCTTTTTTTAAAAAAAAAAAAAAACACTTATGCTCCTACATGTGAACTAAATATAAAAAATATTTTTGTCATCCCATTTTTATAGAATATGAGGTATATATATATATATATATATATATATATATATATATATAATAATTGTGTTTGCCCCACTCTTCATTAGTTTCATGAACATTACACCCAGACAGTGCCTCATAAATAATGGACTATTCCATTTTGATCTTGTAGAAAGACAAAAGACATATCAAAGACACTGTGGATAAAATAAAGGGTTTATTTAATGATTCTCAAAACCTACCAATCACCTGAAGAAGGCTGGGGCATAAAGCAGCCAAAACATTGTAACAAAAAACAACAAAGAGGATGCTTCCAAGATCTTGAAAAATCAGTATATAATGTCTTTTTTTTAACAAATCTTTTTACCCCAACCACAGGCATGAATGGGAAATCTACAACTCTCTCATCCACCAAGCAGGGTATATCTGAATCAAAAACTATGCTCAGTAAACATCTATTAAGACAAATTACAAACCCAAGTAGATGTCATTTGATGTCAGTCAAAAATCTTGCATTTATCTTTACAATTCAATTTTTACAATATACTCTCTTTTCTTGTGCCTAATGTAAGAAATTATTATTATATACAAGTATGCATTTTCAGAATTTTTTACTCAGCTTATAAAACACCTTATTTGAAACAGCAAGATTTACAAATTCACTCAGTTAACAAAATAGATAAGAAAACTTTAAGTAGGCAGGTGTTGATAAGATTTGTTTACAAAAGTTATCTGAAATGTTGGCAATATTTGTTCTTTCCGAATCATCATAATTGAATGTCTTCTGTGTCAAAGACTGGAAATTCACTGAAAATGATTTTAAAAAAATGAATAAAGGGAATACACACAATCTGCTATGTTTTGATAACATTTATGTTACAACAAAGCACCTTTCTCCGAAAATTCAAAAATAAATTCTGAAACGGAAATTAAGAAAAAAAATGTACAATGGCTGAAATTCTGTTTCATTTCTATTCTTTAATATCATAAAAAATTTAATATTTTAGTGAAATATATATATATATATATATATATATATATATATATATAGATGACATTGAGATTTTAATGGGTAATATAGTACAACTTTAAAAAAAAAATTACATAGTGATGGTGCCATACTACAGGGTAATATTATGACTCAAGAATTTTGCTGTTTTTAGCTTCAGAAAAATGGGGTTGGATTAGACACCAGTTGTATTATAGACAGTAAAGTACAGTCAGATATCAAAACATTTTCATAATAATAATTATAGACACAGTGCTCATTCATTTTCCTCTATTTTAACAGAAAATGGGAAGATAGTTTAGTATTTTATGGTGAAAAGAATTCAAGAAAATCTATCAGAAAAGATTTCAAGAAAACCTATCAGCAAAGGTAAAATTGAATTCCTTTCTAATCAATTTTCACATAGAAAATTAGGCCAAATTTCAGAGACATGGAAGAAAAGGACACATACTTTGAATCAGAAAGAAACAGGTGAAATTTGTTGGAAACATAATATGGGAAGAGAGGTTGGAGAATTTAACACTCACAGAATTGAAGGCTTAATGCAAAGCAACAAATAATCTACCAAACAAGCTTGTATAAATGAATAGCAGAACAGAAATCGGGAGTGATAGAGAAAAGATAAATTTTACTAAAAGCTACAAAGGAAGTTGCAGAGAACCATGATAGCCCATGTCCTGACGGTACACAGCACATAGAAGTGTTGAAAAATTTACTAAAGCTAAGTGTAAATCTTGACAAGTAATCATAAATCTTTCCTGAGATAAATCCCTCAACTCATTAGCCAAATTGAATTTGGCTCAACACTAACAGAATTTAATGTAACAATACAACAATATATAACAATACAACAATATGAAAGAGACGTAAGATTCTCAAGATTTAAAAGAATAAATGTCACTGGGAAAGAAAATAATTTTAACAATAACTGGACAAAATAATGGATTGCATGGTTTGATAGAAAGCAAGACTAAAATGCCAACTCCGTAAGGGTTTTTCACATAAAAACAACACTTTTTCAGTCTGAATTTCTGAGATTAGGAACTATTATTATTATTATTATTATTTACAGACTGCTGTTCTCATCTCTGTTGTTGATATCACAACATTTCAGCTATTGAGCCATCCAGCTTTCAGCATGGATTTATTTAATCCATAAGCCTAGTGGATTGACATATTAGTTTGTGAATTTGGTGATATAATAATTGTGAGCTCAATTCTGGGCTGAGCAGTGTGTACTTGGACTCAGTGGAAATGCTGCAGACAACAACTGAGCAGTACTAAAAATATCCCTAGAATGGTCAATGGAGGAAGAGCACTCCCCCCCACCATAGATTAAATAAAGGGTTGAGTTCAAAAATTCCCAGAAGGTTACCTGAATTAACAAACATCTGAAGAAGCCCAGAGAGTACAAGGTCTGAAATATTGTAACAATAACAACACTGAGCAGACCCTAAATTTGCTTCAATCCAGATGAGCAATTATAGCCAAAATGAGGCTCCTTGCTCATTGGGTTTTAAACTCACTCCAAACTCCAAGTAGAATTGGTATATTAATGCTATTCAAAAAGATACTGGAAGAATGGTCAGTTTCATGCATTGCTCCCAGAATGTACCAAACTTCTGCTGACATGCTTTATCTTTCATCATCATTCGACTACAGTAGGGATCATTGAGCCAATGCAAATGAACCTTTTTTTAGCTGTATCGGTATGTGCTATGCCAGGGTTACATATAGTTTTTGAATTCAAAATTACTTTCTCTTAGACCAGTTGCTACCCAAGGCTATAGAACCCTGTCTGTCCTGCTATTTACCCATAGCTGGGGTGAGAAGAAGAGGATTAATACCTTTCCCAAGGGTATTAGCACATAAGTGAATTTAACGCATTGACCTGAATTTGAACCCGGCTCACCATTTCCTCAATCTGAGCTTTTATTCATTACTCCACCATGCCTCCTATCTTTGCAAAAGTCAAATCAGCCCAAGAATGGAGCATTGCTGCCATATCTAGTCTGGTGATGCCCAGTACTGACTGTCCAGCCTTGACAGAGTTCAAAAGCATTTATAATGAATTATTTTCCCCCCCTTGCAACCCTTATCTTGCAGATAAAACATTATTAGCCTCTCACTACTCTATTGTTATTGCAAATGTTACATTCCTTTGTCCTACCAGCTCAGACTTTCTCAGCTTAGATTCACATTGTTATGTACACAGGGGTGAAATCATCCTCATTTCCTTGATATTCCATTGGTAAGGAGGAAGTTCAACTCAAACAGCTTTGTCCTAAGAAATGTTACATTGTAGAACAGACTCCCAAGTGGATACTGCACTGATTACTATAATCTTGATCTTTTTAAGTCAAGGGTCAATTGTTATCAGTCAGACATATCCTCATAATCTACATTTTTTACTTTCTCCTTTATAACCCTCATTCATTGACCTTTAGCTCTCTGTATTATTAATATTACTTCGATTTCCACTGCATTCTTATTCAAGGCCTCTCATTTGTAGTATGCTTATTGTTAATTTCATTCAAAGCTTTTCTGTTGCTATAACACAACTATGAAATTCAAACAGACTGTTGTTTGTCGCAGATTAATTCCACAACGCAGAGAACAAATCACTGAAAGTTCAGACTCGAATATCAGGGGCAGAAAGAAATGCCGAAAACTCAATTCGCAGGTATTATCTCACAAATCACAATGCATGTAACCATTATTTCTAAATCATATTCCTCAAGTTTGTCAAGTTTGACATGAGTTATTTTCCTCTTGCCCTCAATCCATCCTGTGAGTATCAGATTTTCCAAGCTCTCTTTCCTCATTATATACCTCAGAAATTTCATCTGCCTCTTTTTTGACGTTAAGTATGTTTTCTTTTTGTTTTCATTTTCTTTTTAACCTCATTATTGCTCACATGTTCAGTCCATGGCATGTTTCTGTAGAACCACATTTTTGTTGCTTCAAATCTCCTCATCTTTGAAATTGTCCAGAATTCACTACCATACAAGAGGACAGATAATTCAAAAAGCCTAAAACATGAACAAGTAGATTTGATTTTCCAAAATAAGTAGATCTATTTCAGAATCATTTCAAGTTATCTCTATATCTAAAATTAATGTTGGGAAAAGCCTAATCAAAATTGATGTTCTTCATTATCATATTCATTTCTATATTTTCTTCTGTGTCTTGTCTTGAATTTTTGGTAGGAGTGAATGAAATAAGACACAATGGTGGTTCCATCTTTAAAGGCACTTTTTCATGAACAATATTGCACATATCTATACAATGTTTGAAATTTGCCTGAAGCTGTTTCTCTTTAGCTTGAACGCATGTAGGTATTCTTTCTCACCCCACCACTGCCTTTTGCAAATTCCCATTGTCAGTTATCTTAACAAATAAGTTTCATTACTGTTATGTCAATCTAGTTTACAAAGAAGAGAATTGGTGAAAGAGCAAAACCACTCTTCCTGAATTATCTTACATGGCCAAGCAGTTAAAAGATGTTACTTCCCATCATAAGAGTCAACTTTGACAGGGTCTAACCAAAACAGTACAAGGTTAAGCTGAAATGAGCATTAGAAACAAAGACAAGAGTGCAGTTATAAACTAAAAAATGCCCAGAAATTTCTATAATAAAAAAAAAAAAGATAACTGTGTGTCCAATCCCAGGGTTGGATATTACAGGCTCAGTGTAATCAGCATAAGCAATAATTGAGCAGTACTAAATAAGAACAAGATATCACTTGACATGGTCAGTGGAACAAGAACAATCTAGCATCATGCTGATTGAATAAAGTATTTTCATTTCAAAATTCCCTTACCCAAATCAACAAGCACATGATCAGAAGTGGGTAGATACAGCAGCCAAAATCTTTTGTGCAAATAACAACAAAGATGAGGGCAATTGTCTGAGTATAAATAATGTTAATAATAATGACTCTTCATCCCAGAAATTCAGACAAAAAAATTAAAAATTGTTAGGAAGGTTGATTTTTATCCATTGTTAAAAGTGCTTCAGCTGCATTTCAAATTGTACAGCACATTAAAATCAAAAACAGAACAGCAAGTAGTTTGAACAGGCTTTGTCATAGGTAAAAACAATATTTTGCATACAACGGATTCATACCAACAATCAATTTGTTAAAGTAACGTTATTTTCGTTCAGTATTTGTTTTTTAGTCAGACATACAGAGTAAATTACAAACACTGGTAGGAAACCATTGTTTTTTGTTTTTTTTTATTTGTTTTTCTTTCAGTTAAATGACAAACATGCACTTTTGGTAAGGATTTCACATCAATTTTCTTTTTTCTCTGTCAAAAGGAAATTAATCTTAATTAATGCTGCCAAGGTCAATGTCTTTATATGCTACTAATTCTGTTGGAAGTCAAAGTAGAATTTGAATGAAAGGAAAATAAATAACAATGCGCATCAAGGCATGCATATGACAGGTGCACATGTTTTGTAGATAAAGCACCAAACTGTCAGGAAGAATGGGAAAACTGGTAATAGTGATGGGAACAAAATGAGATTCCGACTTGATCATCATATATTTCTTTGCTTGTTGTCTGTCACTCGTTCAAACACAATACATCCGACCAATCTACACAAGGGGATTGGCAAATTCAAAACGAATACAATGGACTGATTGTTGCCCAAAGTAGCATCGATGCTATCCGACAGCCATGCATTTGGGAATTTGCAAGCAGAGACTAAATCACCACCTAGTGTCATTTTGCCAAATGTTTCATTCTAAGGCATTACTGCGTAATAAATAAGTGAACATTTGGTGCAGCTAAAATGCAAAAGAAATGACTGGTTTGTTTTTATCATGGAAATGATATCAGTAAGACATTCAAAGCAGAATCTAATACAAATATGTGTTCGGCCTGGGAATTATTAACAACATTTTTATTTTAAATCAAGAAACACTCATATGAATATAGGATTTATTGAGACAAGGTAGATATTTATAGCAGAGAGGTATTGAAGATTTTATGAATATACAAATGTACTGTGATATGGGTAGAAAAAATGTGGAGATAAGTTTGTTTTTAAATTAGCATTCAAAATATTCGTTTAGTACTGGACTCATCTGTATAGTAGAAGTGCTGGGATTTTCTGTGAAATGGAACAAGTGCTAGGCTTGTATATAAACTGGAATGAGTGCCAGGCTCATCTATAAACTGGGGCAAGTACTGCAGTGCCAGGCTTGTCTATAAACTGGAATGAGTGCCAGGCTTGTCTATAAACTGGGGCAAGTACTGCATTGCCAGGCTTGTCTATAAACTGGAATGAGTGCCAGGCTCGTCTATAAACTGGAATGAGTGCCAGGCTCGTCTATAAACTGGAATGAGTGCCAGGCTTGTCTATAAACTGGGGCAAGTACTGCATTGCCAGGCTTGTCTATAAACTGGAATGAGTGCCAGGCTTGTCTATAAACTGGAATGAGTGCCAGGCTTGTCTATAAACTGGAATGAGTGCCAGGCTTGTCTATAAACTGGGGCAAGTACTGCATTGCCAGGCTTGTCTATAAACTGGAATGAGTGCCAGGCTTGTCTATAAACTGGAATGAGTGCCAGGCTTGTCTATAAACTGGAATGAGTGCCAGGCTTGTCTATAAACTGGTGCAAGTACTGCAGTGTCAGGCTTGCCTATAAACTAAAATCAACTATTTGGTTTATTGGAACAGCTATCAAATTTATTTAAAAAAACATTTCAGTTTTTTTTTCTTTTGAGATAATATAAAGTAAGTTTTTATGTAATTTTAAGCAGGGTTTTTTCAGTAAAATTTATCAGGTAACTTTACATATTTTTCAATATCAAATCTTTCTAGATTCTTTGACTTTCATAATTGTTTAAAATCTTGAAACAAATCAACAATATTATTCCAAGAGTTAACCAGAACTTTATGATCATCCGTGATGTCTTTTATTTCTGTATTTCACCTGTTTAATTCATTTCATGAAATCTCTCTCTCTTACTAATGGATTTAGATCATGGCATTAAAGACTCTTGCAGACAGAGGTAATCCAGCAGACAGTCAGAAAAGAACCCAGCTCTATACAACGAGGAGAGCACTACAGATGGTAATATTTTATCATGAATGGAAAACATGGTGAATATAATTTTTTAGCAAAACACTTTCACCTTCAGGAGATATAGAATAAAATCCTATTGGATGAATTTTCCATTTGATTACGTTTTAAAAATATGAATAAATCTGAAAGTATACATCAATAAAACTATGATCAAATGATGCTGAAAAGCATTTACTTTATCTTTTTCTTAATCATATTCAGGACAGGGAAGCAAAACTTATAAAACTACTGAAAATATTTAAAACCTGTTTTATTATGCATCAATAGAGTTGATGAACTTGAAGTGCAAATTGCAAATTAAAGAAAGAAAAATCAGACAAGTGCAGAAATTTAAATATCTGGGAAGCGTTTTAACAGGGGACAAAGGGTGTGGCATTGAAAGCTGAAGATGTATTGGGATAACCACGGAAGAATTCCAAAACAAAAAAAATAGAAAAATTTCACTAGAAATGAGGAAAAGGAATAGTAAACTGCTATGTGATATCTGTCCTCCTGTATCGCAGTGAGTGCTGGACAATCTCCCCAAAGATGAAGAAGAGACTTGAAGCAATAGAAATGTGGTTCTACAGAAGGATGCTGAGGATACCATGGACCAAACATGTGAGCAACAACAAAGTTTTGGAGAAAAATAGAAACAAAAATGAAAACTAATACTTAACATCAGGAAGACACAATTGAGGTTTCTGGAGCAGAAAATGAGGAAGGAGGGTTTGGAAAATCTGATACTCACAGGACAGATTGAAGACAAAAGGGATAGAGGAAAACAATGCATAACATACTTAGTGAGCTTGAATAAATGGATGATGGAACAAGGCTTAAGAGAAATAACAGAAAGATGAATTTGTGGAGGGTTATGACCCCCTACATCCTGAGGGGGCATGGCTGATAAAGAAGAAGAATACAAAAACACTATCAATAAAACTCAAAACAACTTATTTAATATGGTTTCCATTATTTTCTATTACAGCTTCAACACAACCTTGGAAATCTGTAAGTATTAACTCCTAAGTCACTGGACATCTTGAATTGATCCATGTTAATGCCAGCCATAAGTGTATTGATCTTAGGTTGATTGACTGAGCGATCGATTTTGCTATGTATCAACCCTTTATTCATGTTGCGATGAGGGATCTTGGTCAGTTCTAAAACACCCTACACAGCATAGCCTAGTGCAGCATTTCTCAGCCTTTTTACCCTTGTATAAACCTTAAAATAAATTACATGTCTCAAGGAACCCCTGCGCAAAAACACAATTATATACCTTTATATATCTTTCTCATTTTGTTTTTATCATAGTTCACATGGTAAATATCATAGTATATATTTTTGAATAACTGGTTTAAGGAAAAAAATTTAAAATTCTAAACTCAAATGTAAAAAATCAAAAGTGCTTATCTCATCTGTATTCACAGAAGCCTTGGGGACCTTTTTTGGAACCTTAGGTTTCTGGGGAACCCTGGTTAAGAAACGCTGGTCTAGTGAGTTCAGGCCCAGTTTGGCAGAAGACTAGAAGTCCACTGACCAGAAATCCATAAAGTTAACTTTACATAACTCTTGCACCTTTTGGGCTGTGTAGCTGGGAGAGCACTCTCCTATGTGCACACTCATACTTGCCCTCTGGTTAGTTAAACTCAAGCCAGAATGGAACTTCACTTCTCCAAACTCCTAGAAGAATGAAGCCATGACACATCAGAATTACTGATGTTTAGATGAGCTTGACATGAACTGCCTATTCTACAAAATACCAATCATTTTGGCAGTTCAAAACAGCATCCGCCCTGAAGAGAATATCTCAGGAATGGATCCATGATCCTTTGAGGCGAATAAAGAAAACAGTAACCAGTGAGTAAATTCAAGCTCTCCCAACTGGTATTTCAACCTTGAGTCTTTCCTTCTTGAGTTCTGTCTCAAAATCACACTAACTGCCCGTTTTTGCCGTCAACCGTGAACGTCTCTCGAAGAAATCCCCGACTCAGAAAAAAGTAGTTGCTTTTATAGTTGTTCATATACCCATAATTCCTTGCGTCTTCATGTGATCCCATAATTCATTGTGTCCATGTCCCATAATGCATTGCATCTTTATTGCATAAAAATGCAATGCCAGTCTCCACTCATTCTTTTACGTTATCTGGCCGAAGATGGATTACAGCAGAGCGGTAAGTGCTTTTTTCTCTCCCTCATTTCAACTGCAGTAGCTTTACATGCTAAGCAAATATGGGCTCATTTTTGGCGGGGACAAGGCAAGTCGCGACCAGTTGTGCTCGTCCCAGGTTCTGTCTCATGTCTGCCACATCCTTGCATCTTTCAAACCACTTGATCTTTGTAGACTCTGTGACGAGGTGTGTGGTGTATGATTTATAGCCCATGCACATATCCATTCTGAAAGCCTTAGGGTCCTTTTTTTTAGATCAACAGTTATCTTGCACCTTAATATTATTGGGTTCTTTGCAATCTTGGTTTTAAGAGCATTAATGAAGTCCCTTTTCTCCTTGGCTTCTTATGGATGCCATTACCCATATCTATAATCTTCTTAACACTGTAGACAGTCCACAAGGACACACCAAGTATGTTGCAGTGACATTTAGAATTGGTTTGTACATGAAGCAAAACTGACAATTTTTGTTGTGTGACCTTCTGTCTATTTTTATGATATTCCAGAAAGACAGGTATTTATTAGTGACCATATACTGAATGTTCTGTATTTGGTTTCACATCCTTTGGTGGAACAAATGGTTGGAAATTTTAGTTTAAATTTTTTTGAAAGTTTTGTTTCCTTACTCTGTAGATTAAATACAATGAAAATTTCAGATTAAAATGTAGCTAAAAACTGCATATCAGATGACAGACTTATTGATTCCCAATTAGATAGATAGATAAATAGATAAGTTGACAGACGGATATGAACAGACTGAGATAGGTAGATGATGGCTGCAACTCAATTTTGTGCAATGATATCACTCAATCCATCCTCATATATGGTCAGGGAAGATGTATCTTTTTAGTTCTGCAAGGGTCTTATATTTCATGCACAGATGTGGCAATGCCTTTTACAGTAGTTATTGTATAAATGATATAAAACATGTAATGAATGACTTCTCCCAGCATGTGCTATCTTTGATGGTTTTTGAGGTTTTCTCTACTTAGATAGATGGGACCACATCCATTATACATTAGATCAAATCTTGTAGCAGACTTTTCAGGGAAATTAACTTCCAGACCCTTACAAAAATCTCCCGATTTTTTTTTCATGTGTAACATGATTCTATGACAAGATAGATATGAACAGACGAGCATAAACAAAGAGATATGGACAAGGTGGAATACATAAACAGCTAACAATGTTTCGGACGTTGTACACTCCGGCCTTCTTCAGGTGGTTGGAATTTCGAACTGAACCCTTTATTTCGCTCACTGGGGTAGACTGTTCTAGTTCCATGTGCCATGTTTGATGGATGTCAGTTATCAGTTATCTCCTGCTAATTTCCCTCTGAAAGTTCTCCACTGCCTTAACCGGGTATTGAACTCACACTCTTTGAGTACTGTCACTGGATCTAACCAATGCCTTTATCCACTGTGCCATGTGTCCTTGAAGAAGGCCGGAGTGTACAACGGCCGAAACGTTGTGATAGATATGTCGACAAAGATTAGGACAATAGTCCGAATAATGTAAATAATGTACATAATACCTCATCTCAGAAATATAGACAGACTATAAACTGTTAAGTAGTCCGTGTAAAGGCTGACAATGTGCACAACAGCTTCTTACTAATGCTATAGGAGTGATGTTTACCCAAGTGCTTACTAACCCAATTTCTTTACTATATACCATTGTAACATTAACAATTATATTTTTTACTACATATGGAGAAGGAATTTCCTAAGTTCCTTTCTGCAAAGCAAACGCAAAATGTGACATGAAATTTGAACAGGGTGTGAAAATTCTGCTTTCCATGGTGATTCCATGTTATTACCATACCTACCCATATTTTTTTTTTTTAAATAAGAAATGCTGGGAAAGTAAAAACAATCAAAACTTTATCATGGCTGAAACAATAGTGTGCAGAAGGGGGATGCAGATGGTGCAAAGACCCTAGGGCACCCATATTTAAAATGTCTTCCTTTGTCACATTTCTCAGTACTGAGCCCTATAGGCACCTCCTACTTGTGTTTTAGGGGCATACAATCAATGAGTTAGCCCCAGGCATCACTAAACTTCTAAACATCACTGGACTGAAATGAATAATTTACTTTCATCTGAATAGATATTTAAACACACACACACACACATACATACATAGACATATATATATATATATATATATATATATATATATATATATATTTACCAACAAATGCAAAATCTTAATTATTTCCAAAAGAAACCCATGAGTATTTGATTAATTGTGTTAAGAGATGGGCAATTTCCTATAGAGACTATATTCTATTAATTACATCTTATTGATAGAGAAAAAAATACAACATATAAAAATAAAATGAATATGTTTGTTTTTGTTTGTGATATTTAGGATTGGTTTTCTTTTGCTTTGTTTCTTAAATCAAGCTTGAGACTTTATTAATATGGATATGGATATGGATTTTTCACACAGACATCTTTGGTGTTTAAAAAAAAATACTGAGCCATTTTCAAAATCATTCATTCACTAGTGCTACTTTTCTTCACTGAGACTGGAATCAAAGAGTAGTGTCTGTTCTACTAATCTCTAATAGTAATGGTGATATTAACCATTTCCTTAGAAAGAAACATTTGACATTCATTAATTAAATCTTTCTATTAAAATAATTTTTCAAGAAAATAGGTTTCTCAAGTTCAGTATTAATGGAGGCTTCCTTCCTAACCTTTTGTTTGATATAGTGTGGAACATCAACATCTTGATTATATCATTATTTTCTCTTCAAGTTACATGTGCTATACATTTTAGTTGTTGCTGCTATTGGAAGTCATCAAGTGATGTAGTTTCTATTATCTAGTACAGTCCTTTGTGATTTTGTAGTGCCAGTTCACATGGTCTTCACTAAGACCTACAGGTATCATTTTCTTGAAGCCATCATTTAAGAACAAGACACAAATACTTAGGGTAATGTTTTGGTTTTATAGCCTCTTGCAGTGTTGGGCAAAACTATACCTAGCACAGTCGATTCTATATTCAATTCCTTATTTGTTATAAATGATCCATATACCAAAAGGTATTTGAAGTGTTTAAGGATTATTAATTCCATACCTTGAATATATATGGCTTTCATTCCAATTCTAGATTATAGTTTCTCTTTTGGAAAGGTTTATCTTGAGTTCTATTTCTTGGAAAATTTGGTAGAGAAATGTTGATTTATTTTCAAGATCATCCTTATTTCACCTATGAATACCTATATCATTGCCCCACCACCCTCAACATTGGCCTAGAGAGAGAAAACAAGAAAAGTTGTTTTTCTATTAGTAGATTTATTTTGGATTTGCTTTCTTTCTTTCTCTCTCTCTCTCTCTCTATCTATCTCTCCAAAATGTATGTATAAGTTTTCCTCAGGACTAAGTATTTTGTGTCTTTTTTTTTTTAAATTGAACTGTATTTACACTATTTACATTATTCATACTATTGTCCTTATCTTTGTCACCATATTTATCACAACGTTTCGGCCGCTGTGCACTCTGGCCTTCTTCAGGTGGTTGGAATGTCAAACTGAACCCTTTATTTCACTCACTCGGGTAGACTGTTCTAGTTCCATGTTTAATGTTATCAGTTATCTTTTGTTAATTTTCCCTCTGAAAGTTCTCCACTGCCTTAACCGGGTATTGAACTCACACACTTTGGGTCCTGTCATTGGATCTAACCAACGCCTTTATCTACTGTGCCATGTGTCCTTGAGGACATCTGTGTATGAATTTCTGGGTAACAACCATTTTTAATTCCAGTGCTCATATTGCAATTTTTGCTGTTATCATTTTATGTTTTTACCAGAGCTCATATTGCAATTTTTGTTGTTGTTATCACTTTTTTTTATGGTGACAAAGAGGAGGACAATAGTCCGAATAATGTAAACAATGTGCATAATACCTCATCTCAGAAATATAGACAGATACTGAACTGAATTTTATTTATTTTTTTATCTTTATATTCATCTTTTTATCTTTGAAAATTTTCTTGAATATTATGTCATTGGTAATTTCTCTACTCTTTCTGACAGGACATTATTTTTGATCATCGTTCCCGGGCAATGGATTGTTTCCTTCGACAAGAAGTGAATGTTGCACTTAACTAAGGTAAAACTTTATATTTCAATTTCTCTCTCCCTGCCCATACCCCCTCTGACTCATATGCTTCTCCTGTACCCATCTTTATTAATCCATGTAAGTGGGTGTAGTGAATGCACAAGCATCTCATGTTACTCCTCCTCCCAACATGTCTTTTAGCCCTCTAGCTTATGAGCGAGTTATACAAATATAACTCATGCCAAGGTGTCCATGGCTCCCGGCTTGTTTTCTGAGTGAAACTCGTTCTTTGAAATAATAACTTCTCTGGATACCAAGGCTGTTGGTTGTTTTCTTTAGTTTTTTAATAAGAGTAGATAGGCATTCCTATCACCCAGTCAACACTCCCTCTTCTCCTGAACAGGAATAAAGACTCATCTCTTGTTTCCTGTTTAGGAAGGGGTTCCTGGATCCTTTCATTTTCTTTGGCCTTAGTAGTAGTGCTGTTGTGAATCTCTTGTGATGTGTGTGGTTTGTGGTAGTTTTCTGGTTTCTGTTCCCAATTGGTGATTAGGAGCCTGAACTCTTGCATAGTGTCTTGAAAGGATGCTCTGATCAACAGTTGCATAATTGTCATAGTGGAACACACCTATAGTTAATAGACTCTCCCACCTATAATAAGTAGGAGTTGCTCAGGGAGTTGGTCAGTCAGTCGATGCCGGACGACCGTTAGTCAGATATTAAAGTATCAGCCACCACAACTAGATTACTGCGTTATATCTATTATAACAAGTTCCTAAAGTTTTGTACGTCGAACCTATTTTAGGACCAACTTAGTACCAATACAAGCCTCCACTGTGAAATCACTCCATAACAATAATGATATGTCCCAGAAAGGGATATATTTGTTCGAAGTAGCCAAGTGGTTGTTGACTACTGTAACTGGGTAGAACAATCTAGCAGGTAACCATAATGGACTGGTCCTTGTCGTAGTTGTAGACAATAGGCATCGTCCTGTACCTCCACATCAGTCTGTATTTATGTCTGACACCAGCCATGTTACTGTGAGGAGGACAGCAGGTGTATGCATATTCATTACAACACATAATATCAGGGTTCTTGCAGTGCCATGTCGTGCATGGATGGGTGTCCCTGCATGCACTTCTAGTGGGCAATCCCGAGACCACATTATGTTGTGGTCTGCACCAGTTCCTTTCTGCCCATGTCACATTTGAGGACCAACTTTCTACTATCACATTTGGCCTTTTCCTTACCAACATAACTCAACATGACCAAAAATATAAACCTAAACCAACTAAAAATAAAACACTTGAATCCTTTAACATTTCCTTCTCCAACATCTGTGCTATTTGTACAAACTTCTGCAGTGTGGAATTGTTCCTCTTTGAAAAGTCTCCTGATATACTAGCTCTCTGCAAGACTAACCTTAACTCATCAATCCCTTCCTCTGATTTCTTGATTCCTTGCTACCTTCCTCTCTTTAGAAAGGACTAAAATCCACATGCATGACTTGGGAGTTTATGACTGCGATCATCTTCCACTGGCTAGGGAAATCTCTTCAGAATCTCCAAACCATTCATATATATGTGTCTCCATCTATTTCTCCTCAATTCAGTAGGCTATTCTCTTCTTTCTCTATCATTCCCCTTCCACTCAAGACTGTTGTGTACATGATAGTATTTCTGATAATATAGACAAGGCTATCTTTCTACATCCATTTGCACACATGTTCGTTTGGTGACTTTAAAGCCCCCCATACCATGTGGCTTAAACACTCATCCAAATCCTTAACTTTTCAAGCACTCAATCCCTCACACAGGTAATTGGCCCTCCTACCCATTTCCGCAGTAAACTGGATGGTAACACTTCCTTTCTTGATCTTTGTTTTATGTCCATCCCTGATTCTTGTCATGCTATGCAACTCTGCCCAATCAGCAACTCTGATCATGCGGCAGTGTCTGTTAACATCTCCTTTCACTCCCACACCAGCCATGAACCTTCTACTAACAGAATATCTTTCTGCTATCAATGGGCAGACTGGGACTCGTCCTGTGATTTCCTTTGAAACATTCTTTGAAATATGGTTTTTAATCATCTCGTACAAAAATGTGCATCTGAGGTCTCCTCCTGAGTAAAAGCTGGCATCGAGTCTTTCATGCCAGCAAGAAAATACAAAGTTAAATCAAACTCATCTGGTTGGTTCTCATCTGGTTGGCTGTAGCAGCTTGATCAGCTGCTACAGCCCATAGGAATCATTTCTTCTGTCTGTACCAGAGCAACATGTCTGAGTGAAAGCATGTCCTCAATAAAGCAAAGTTATTATTTGCTGATAGCATGAAACAATGTATTGTGCATCTCACAAGTTTGGTTTTAAAGATTATTGATGGCTCTGCAATTACAACAGAAAATCCTCAATCCCTTCTCTATTGAATCAATTTGAAGTCCTGACATCCACAGCTGATAAGGTTGAATGCTTTTCTCAGAAATTCTCGTACAACACAACATTTGACCCATCCAAAATATCCATACTTGATTCCCCCCCTAGAACTGAGGTTCTACTGAGTTAGATGCACATAACCCCATCTATGTTATTGGATATCATCTCTAAATTAGATTCCCATAAAGTAAGTGGTGGTGACAGGATACCAGCCATAGTCCTAAAGAAATATGCTGGTTACATTTCTCTTCAAACTATAAAACTATTGCCTTGCTGACTCTTGCTTTCCAGCCTGTTGGATGTTCTCTTCTGTCATCTCTGTTTTTAAGAACTTTGGAGACCCTCCTGATCCATCCAACTACCATCCTATCAGTCTCCTACCACACATTGGCAAAGTCTTTGAGGCCTTAATCAATGCCGAAGTGACTAAGCATCTAACATTCCATGATCTACTCTCTGACAAACAGTATAGTTTCCACTTTACCTGGTCTACTGCTGATATGCTTAATAATGGCGAAGCTTGAGCTGTGGCTCTAGATATCTTAAAAGTGTTTGACAGGGTTTGGCATGCCAGCCTTCTATGTTTCAGTATTACAAAATGATGATTTGATTTAATCCAATCCTACCAAACTGTGAAATGAAGGTCATCCTGAACAGGTTCTGAAATGGGATTGGTTTAGCTAATAGGTAATTTTCATAAAGAGAACTATAACTATAGCTTACAGGCAACTTGGAGTCAAAGTACATAGGATATCTACGGCCACTAAGTTTGATCATCATAACAAAAGTGCGTTGCCTGACAGAGCTTTGTGGAACACAGAAGAACCTGAAAATGTAAAGATTTGGGGCACATGCCAGAATAAAGGAGTTACAAGATGACCAAACACCTGAAGAACAGAAAGAAATCACAGTTCTATTTTGGTCACTGTAACATGCGAAGCCATTACACAGATTTCATTAATGACTTACCCAGCTGAAATTGAAAACTTGACATTTAAAGAAGTCAATGAAATAATATTGAGAAATATTCAGTCAAAGAAAAGATTTGTCATAGCCAAACAAACCAAATTCTTAGCAATGAAACAAGAATTTGGAAAATATGAAAAAACTAGTAGAAGTATTTTTTTTTTTTACTCTGGTTTGGAAATGAAATTTCTTTCTATTTTTAAGCAATTCTTATGCTTTGGCCAAAACGTTGTAATAAATATGGCAACAAAGATGAGGACAATAGTCCAAATAATGTAAATAATGTACATAATACCTCATCTCAGAAATATAGATAGATAGTAAATCAGGCATTGCTAAGAAAATTAACCTAGCCATTGGTCTCAAAAAGACTTCCAATCAGTGGTTGACTGGGGCAGGAAATGGCTTGTAAATTTTAATGCAAAATTTTAATAAAACTGATCTCATTTAACCACCATAGTGAAACCTCCCTGCCTTCTATGAGTATGATTGATGTTCAACTTCATGAGAGTGCCTCACTGCACCTTCTTGGTCTCACATTTTCTACTAACCTGAGGTGGAACAACTACATTGAATCAATAGCTGCATCTACTGCAGGGAAAGTTGGTTCTCTGTGTTGTGCCAGAAGGTTTCATCTCGTCCAAGTTCATCTTTCACATCTACAAATCTACCATTCATCCCTGCATTGAATACTGTTGTCATGTATGGTCTAGTTCCCCCACTGTTCATCTCAAGGTTCTTGACAAAATCCAAAAACGGATATGCAATGTGATCAGTCTTCACTTGGCAGCTCGACTGCAGTCACTTTCTCACACAAATGATGTGACTTCCCTCTGTGTTTTCTACAAATATTTTCATAGCAACTGCTTCGATGAGCTATTTTCACTGGTGCCCCGAATGCATGAATTTAATCGTGCTACTAGGTTGGGATCTCGGTCCCACCCTTTCACTGTCAAAACAGTTAAATGTAACCACCTCTTCTACTCCAACAGCTTCTCGTCTCACACCTTTTCTGCTAATTGTCATGATGGAAATATTACTACCTGTGTGTCTGACACAAATAAAACAAACAAATTTATGAACTTTGACACTGATGTTAGTTATGTTTCATATTGTTTATTTTAATCAATTCATAAGCACTTTTATGCTTGTTTTGTTTAAGTTGTCTTCAAAAGTTTGCATTTTCATTTGCATCCCAAAATTAATTCCTTTATTTCTTCAACTGTTCTGTTTTCTTGAAACTTTCATTTTGGCTTTAATCGTGTTTTGTTCTTGTTCTTTAAAAAAAAAGACAAAAAAAAAAAAAATTTCCGCTCTTGTTAATCAGTGAATCATCTGTTATTTATAGCTTTTCTCATGAAACCAACTTCTTTCATTTTTTGTCTTTCATTTTTTGTCTTTCATTTTTTTTTTCTCTCCACTAATTATGTTTATTCAGATTCTTCAGTTTTTGTAAACAAGTCAAGATGAAATGGCTGAAGGAAATTAGAACCAATACTTGTCAGCGCCAAGCAGATAACGAGTTTAAAGTGAAGACAACACATGCAAAATTAAGTTGAGAATTTGTAACTAAATATAAATATAAAAATTAGAATTTGTTGAATAAATATTAAAGATAAGCTATATCTATAATTCTCAAAATCTGTGTGTGTGTGTGTTATCGGATGCTGTTTATGTATTTCCACAGTTTTCATCCAATTTTGATTTAATTTTTTTTGTTTGATAGATAATTCTTCAGTGCCAGTTTTGAGCCCAAATTGTTGGTGACAATGGCTCTCCACTACTTTCTGTCCATTATAACTCTCAGCAATGTTTTACTATTTACTACCTGTTTTTGAATATATATCTTTCATAAAAATTTTAATAAAAATAGTTTAAATTATTACAATAATATTTATTATTATACAGTTAAATTTATATAATTAATTATGTGGATTATTATTATTAATATTATAATTAATATAATTATAAAAAATAATTATAATTAATCAACATATCTATGAAGATAACCTGAAGATGTAATCTATAATTGTCAAAATGTGTGTGTATGTATGTATGTGTGTGTGTGTGAATGGATGTTGTTTATGCATTTCCACAGTTTTTCATCCGATTTCGATGAATTTTTTTTTGTTTGATAGATAATTCTTCAGTGCCAGTTTTGAGTCCAAATTGTTTGGAAAAAATTACAACCTTGAAGGTTAAAAATTGAAAAAGATTTCTTACACATTGCACAAAAATCAAAGGCAAAATTTAATATCTGTAAAAATCAGCATACAATCAATTTAGAGAGTTGAGATCTAACACAAAAAATTATTAGGATTATAAAAAAAAATTGTATTATAAATTTATGATGGTCCATGGAAGAGGTTCCTTCCTTGCAAGATTGAGAACGCAAAAACAGCCCTTTTCAGGGTCACCCCCAATTCAAATTATTACCCCCCTCTACCATTTAGGGATATGCCTCAGTTTCACCCAATTGTTGTTACTAATATTGATTTTCAGGTAGGCTGACTTTAAACTTAAACTGCTCCAACTGAACGGCAGAAATTCCCAGTAACGAAACACTCGGTCGAAGGGGTTTGTTTGCTAGTTTGCTCTAAAATACATATCAGGACATAATAACTTTAGATCCAATATTCAATTCCATATTGAGATTATTGTTTGGATCTACATATTCTTCTGTTAAATATTTAAATTATGATTTACAATAAATATAGAGAATTGCCTTTTCTCTGTGCTTGGGTCATTTTTATATATATAAGCCTCAGTTTGTAGTTCAGTAATTTTATTTTTTTATTTTTTTTAATTTATGCAAATAACTTGAATATTCTTCAATTTTGTTAAATTGGGATTTTTTTTTAGTTTATTCTAACAGTTTTCCATTTCATAAGAATTGAATTTTATGCATCTACCATTCCATAATGGTTTGACGCTATCTCTTGCTTAAATTACCATCATCTGAAATGTCATTGAATTATGAACCCAAAAGTGATGCTGCATTTCTTAGCAGTAGCAATAACTGTCAGAGAAGAGTTTTTTAGCCTTTTTTTTTGAAGATGACATCTTTCAACTTTTTCAGAATAATTTTGAAATGAGTATGTTTTAGAAACTGAATGAAATCTGGTGAAAGAAATTACACTCACAAGACCAAAGGAACAAACATCAGAATTTTTTTTTTTTTTGGAAGTGTTCTTTAGTCAGATGTGACATTATCAGCCCCAACAGTAAGATTTACTACCAAAAGGAGGCATTGAAAACTATGGCTTTTTAAAAAAAATATTTGTTGTACAAAAACAAAAGCTTTTTTGTATCATACTGCAGACACTGATGCACATCCCTACATATATACATACATACATACATACATATATACATACATATATACATACATACATACATACATACATATATACATACATACATATATACATACATACATATATACATACATACATATATACATACATACATATATACATAATGACTGTTGATAATAATGGTTAAACATCTATGACATAACAAATTTGGACAATGTTTTTGGCTTAGGTGCATCTGAAACAGACAATCTACACTATATCAGATTTTATTATGCAAGTTAATGTTTTCACAATAAATGATGTTAATGATGATCTATTTTCTGAAAGAGACTTCTCCGAGTTCTGGGTTATTTAGATAAAAGACTGCAAAGAAACATATGATGTGGTCAGATGACCTTACAAATGAAGGTCTTTCATTCAGGTATTTGTATTTATTTTGGTGCCAAAATTAAGTGAGTTGGCTGGCAAAGTCAGTTGTTGTAGAAATTTGATTCAGACAATACCACAAAAAAAATAGCAACTCCCAACTGAATTTTTTTTTTAGCCATTGACCAAATCATTAAAATTATAATAAAACCTCTTTTGGCTTTTGTGCATTGCTTTTCCTTGATATTATGGGCTGGATTGGGATGCCTAGTGTTTTTGTTTACACTTACTTACTTACTCACACACACATACACACACACATAGAGTAGGCATGGTGGGGTAGTGGATAGCAGCTCAGATTGAGGAATCGGAGAACCAAGTTTGAATACCAGTCAAATCCATTACATTCACTTATGTGCTAATACTCTTGAGAAAGGTATTCTTCTTCCTCTAGCTATGGGTAAATAGATTGGGTCCTATAGCCTTGGATGGCAACTGGTCTAAGAGAAGGACAACTCTGAATTCAAAACCTGCAGAGGGTCGTTTGGGGTCCTTGGTTTCATTGTGTCATGTAGTACACCAGGTCTCTGTATTCGGCACTTCAAACAGTGTTGGTGGTTCTGCACAAAACATTCACCACTATAAATCAAATCATATATGTGGTGTCTGTCAGTTCCTAGGAACTGAGCTGTTTGACCCTCATACGTCGAATACAATGGGAAAGTTCACCATTTATATATATATATATATATATATATATATATATATATATATATGTATATTTATGAATAAAATGACAATAGGAAAACTAATTTCATCAGCAATTACTAGTTTTCCTATTGTCATTTTTATTTATAAATATTGTCTTCTCTACTGGTTAAATTGGAGAAATTTTCATATATATTTTAAATGTTAGCCACTTAAATCCAAGGATGCCGTTCAACTAGGTAACTAGTAAATCCCCATTGCAGATGCCTGCTCATGCACATTTGTATTTGTTCGACACCCACACAGGTCAACTGTGTTTTATACTACAACTATGCTGAGCAGACCTTAGTTACAGTTTCTGGGAAAGAGCACATTATCTAGTGGGATCAACAGTCTGAACAATGCTAGCACACTGAAACCCTCAGTCACGATGACTTGTGACTTTGTGCTAGCACAACCACCAATCGCTCTCACTTCCATTTACCTAATTTCACTCACACCACTTGGGTCAACCCATGGTCAACATGGTATGTTTTCAGGCACTTTCCAAAGGTGCCACATGTTGGAATTGCCTTCTCCAGACCAATAACATCAAATAGTCACGTTCCTGACAAATCGACCATGGTGAGATTTCATCCTAAGTATCATGATCAGAAAGTGAATGTTCTAACCATTCAGCCATGTGCTCATAATATATACATATATAGTAAAGCCATATATTAAAGGCTAATATAACTGAGCACCCAGTGTGGATCAAATTCATTACATTGAATATAAATAAGATAACCTTTCAAAATGGGCATCCAGCAAACACTGGTTCCAGTATATATTCAGTTAGTGCTATACAATCTTTCACTTCTATATAATCAGAGGATGTGGATACTAGTGAGGCGTTAAGTCAAATATCAATGTTGAATGGTGCCTCAGAGGATGGTTCAAGCTTTTTAATACAACTTCAAAAGTCATCGTGAAAGTAATTTAATTTATTTCTTCTGGTTTCGATAACTTTTTTTTTTTTTTTATTCAACAGAGATTATCAGGAGAAGCAAATGTAAGTGTGTGAATGTCAAGCATTCTCAATGTCAGTCGTGCTGTACAATAAAATGAAAATCAATATGAGATTTTCTGTTCAAAACTCTCTTTTATAATCCAAGTTAAAACCAGCAGACAGAAGACAAAAAGAGAAGAAAAAGATCAAAACTAAATGAATCAAGAAACATGGTTTTGCTCATTTGACCATTTTCCATGAAAAAAAAAAAAAAAAAAAAAAACTTGCCATTTTCTTATTTCTCTTAATACCCAACTTTTCAGAGTTATGCCAGACAAATCTGATATGCCCAACAAGTTCAAGTTGATACCAAGAACCTAAAACATTTTTCAAAGAAAATAAAGGCTTGTATTTCCATGTCAGCCAATATTATACTGTATAACAATCATACCAAACATCATCTCATAAAATCAGAATGTTACACAATATAAAACAAGGATAATTTAATATGTAAAACTTAATTTTTCCTGATTAATTAAATTCAATTTAAATTTATTTTTATGGCTTTAATTTATTTGATCATAAAAGATTTTAAGTTTAACCGATGATACAGATATTAACTGATTTTTATCTGAAATCTTCATTGTTTAATATTCAATCTATTAATGAAGACGATTGAAATGAAAAATAAATATTTGTGTAATAATACTTTTTCTTTTAATTAATTCATAGACTTATTGATATACTTACTTATATCTAATCAACCACAACTGAATGCATTTAAAAATGATTATCACAAAATTCTCTGGAGTCCATTTCAAGAGATTTTCTCTGAGAAATACAAGTGAACTATTTACCTGCGTAACATGGAACATAAGTCAATATGAAGAACAAGAGACAAGAGTTTAGTGTCCAACTAAGAAGATTTTGAAACAAACCAATTTTTGGAAAACATCCAAAAGTACAATAGAATTGACTCCAATCAATTGTACCAATTGTAATTGTATAACACACTAGAAACATAACATCTAATGGATGTGGATACCATATCCAAGGTCACTGATATAATCATTGGATATGGAACTATTTTCAGTAACAGATAGGCAGTTCAACTTTAACCTTGACTTTTTTATTATGTTTTAATAGTGATAATAATTTTTTAATTTATTTCTTTATTATTCAATAAAATATGTATTTCATTAACTTTGATAACATTTTTTTTAGAGAAGTATAATGTTTTTATCTACTTGGTGCCTCATGTTACATAAGGCCACCTGATGAGAATTCCGTCATCAAATTGTTCCACAAATTGGGGGTGATTGACCACACACCTAGCTTCTATACTCCAAGGAAGGGTGTATTTTCTGTTGGGGTTTTCTTTGTGTTCCCATGCTAATGACTTCCATGTACCCAAGTTTAGGAATTCAGAGTTTTCCTTTTCTTAGACTGGTTGCCAACCAAAGCTGAAGAATCCATTCTGTCCTACAATTTAACCCATAGATGGGAGTAGAAGAGATGGATTCATACATTTCCCAAGGGTATTTGCGCAAAAAAGAGAATGTTACCAGCCTGACTGGAATTTGAACATAGTGCTCTGATGTCTCATTCTGAGTCGCTAACCCTAACACCATCTTCTGCTCATTCATCAGATCACATATAAAATGCCTTTGATTTTGCATTTGAGATTAAAGTGTGGCATAAGCAAGCTAAAGTTATGAGAGATATAAAGACTATATATGTGATAAAAATGTTATTTTTATGAAGAGTTTCTTGGATTAAAACATTTTCCAAATGGATATTTTAGTTATTTACATTTAGATTAATATCATCTTCATTGTTGTTGTTATCATAATATTTCAAAGATTGTGATAATAACAACAAAGATGAGGAAATTACTCTGAATGTAAATAATGATAATTCCTCATCCCAGAAATTCAGGTAGAAGGTGAGTAGGTGATAATAACAACAAAGATAGGGATATTAGTCTGAATGTAAATAATGATAATTCCTCATCCCAGAAATTCAGGTAGAAGGTGAGTAGGTGATAATAACAACAAAGATAGGGATATTAGTCTGAATGTAAATAATGATAATTCCTCATCTCAGAAATTCAGGCAGAAGGTGAGTAGGTGATAATAACAACAAAGATAGGGATATTAGTCTGAATGTAAATAATGATAATTCCTCATCTCAGAAATTCAGGTAGAAGGTGAGTAGGTGATAATAACAACAAAGATAGGGATATTACTCTGAATGTAAATAATGATAATTCCTCATCTCAGAAATTCAGACACAAAAGATCAGGGGATAATAGCAACAAAGATGAGGACATTAGAATGAATGTAAATGATGATAATAGCTCATCACAGAAATTAAGGCATGATTGAAAATGGAAAGCAGTTGGCCTAAACAATTATGAAAAAATAAAAATTCTTGTGGAACATGATCCAAAAATTTAAGTATGAAAAGGAAATTGTAAGTTTAAAACTATTTAAAATTCTTTCAAAGTTACTGGCAAGGAGAGGAGCAGCTCTATTTTAGTTCAATTTAAATAAGCAAATTAAAATTTGAACTGAAAAAAAAAAAACAAACAATGTATGGCAACTTTGATTAATAATGCTTAATTATATTTAATTGTGTGGAATTAGTACATTGGAAAATTAAAACAAAAAATCCTGAAACTGTGCTCTAATCCTTTAAAGAATAAAAATATGAATATAAATAAGAATATTTTTATGATTTAATATATCATTTGAGGTTCAGTGATTGTGACTAATTAAGACCATATAAAGACCAGCTTGAAACAATATATTCAACACCTCATCGTCAAATATTGTTAACAATGTGGGTAACTCACTTTGCTGCATGTTGAAAAACCCTTGCAGGCATGGCATATTGAAAATAAGCCATTTTGCTGCATGTTGAAAAACCCTTGCAGGCATGGCATATTGAAAATAAGCCATTTTGCTGCATGTTGAAAAACCCTTGCAGGCATGGCATATTGAAAATAAGCCATTTTGCTGCATGTTGAAAAACCCTTGCAGGCATGGCATATTGAAAATAAGCCATTTTGCTGCATGTTGGAAAACCCTTGCAGGCATGGCATATTGAAAATAAGCCATTTTGCTGCATGTTGGAAAACACTTGCAGGCATGGCATATTGAAAATAAGCCATTTTGCTACATGTTGAAAAAAAAATAATGTTTTTAATTTCAGCTCAGATCTATGAAATCATCCATGTTAATTTCATCTTGTAAAAATTAATACAAAAAAATATTGCTTAAGGTGAAAATTTGCAAATGAGAAAGATGCTAATCATCATATTCTGATATGAACTTTGTTATACTCCCTTATTTTATCTTTTATTTTAACTACAATTTTGTCTTTAATTCAGATCTTTTCTGCAATAGTCACCAAAAATTCAAATTCTCTTGATAAAAATTCTAATAAAAGGATTCCTCAACTTATGACAAAGTTCTGTTCCTATGATGTGTCGTAATGTATTTTTCCATGCAAATCAGAACATTTATGCAATTTTCTATGAATAAACACTTACATCACTCACCTATGCTAATGCAATAGTAAAGTAATAATCTAGGACATGGCATATGTTAACATAATTAAAAAAGCACATAGAAGATATAAATATAACATATAATGATATTAAAATAATACATAATTAAATTGTTTTAAGCTGCTTGTATATTTATTGTCAGTGATGTCATTGGTCCTCAGTAAATGAGATGATGAAGCATAAGATGTTTAACAATGTCTAGTTTCACTTCCATGGTGATGGCTTTCCTTTTCTTCGAAGCAAATTCATCAGAAGAGTTTGCATTAAACTTGGGAGTCATAATGAAAGGCAATAAGTTTCCACAAACACAACACAAATGAAAGAGAGTGAATGCACAACAATCTAATATGACATACAACCAGTAACTGACCCAGGCTGACTTCTGCACTCTGGCACCATACGATAACGTATTCTTTCACTGCAAAATGTATTCTTCCGCTATGCCATATATTCTTTTGGTGTGCCATTTACATTGCATGTACAAGGCAAACAGCATAAGTCAAAAGAAGATTAATGGAGATTGTGCCCCAACCATAAATTGTCATAGGTTGGGAATGTTGTAACCCAGGAACTTACTGCATTTATATCTATAATTCATGTGAGGGGGAGGGCTAAACAAATGATTTATATTTTGCAATTTTAAAATTTCCCTGAGGATATGATTCAAAAAAGTATTTTACAAAAATAAAAAATAATTTAGTATGTGACCCACCCCATAATCCAATATAGCAGAATAAGTTTCTATCATATCAGAATGTGTGAAAATACTAATAAAAAAAAAACTTTAAAAAAAACTTGAAGTGAAATCTTCCCACATTGCCAAAATGTTACTGAACAGGGAAAAGGAAAAGAAAAGCAAAAATGTAATGGACATAAAATATATATATATATTCCTTAAGTTGAATGAATTCTAACTGAAAAAAACCAAAAAAAACACACACACACACTTACTTCAGCAAGGGAGAAAAATCTTTTCACAGAAAAGTAAACTTTTTAACCAGTCACCATAAGATGTCACTTTATGTTAACCCGATTCACATGAGACAAACGTGCAGAATTCATCCATCTTTTGCTAAAGTCAAACAAGGACAACTTCTTCCCCTCAATCCTGATATTAACCATAAGCTGATGCTTAAAGTATGCAATGAGATTATAGTGAGAAAGAGACAAATCTCCATGGACTTCATTGATGTCATCAAGATCACCATTCCTATTACAGCTAATGAACACAAATACCCAGTGTTTGTTCTTGTCAAGTGACAGGTCCACGCTGCTACAAACAGGACTGTCCATGAATGATGTGACCCAAGTAACCTGTAACAAGTTCATACAACAGGTGTACAACAGTACAACAAAAGAAGGCAGACTTGATAGTCTCCTGTAAATCTCTACAAATGATGAATTCTGGTGAAACAATTAGTCCTGCGGAGATAGGCCTTTTGCTTACAGAGAGCACACCTTAAATCATTAGCTAGAAAAGGGATACCTCGTCATTAGTGAGGCTTTTCAAGAGGAAAAACTAAGGACTTTGAATACAGCTACCATGGTCCTGAGCTGGACCTGATATTCTATACAATATATCAATAATTTCTTTTGGAAATCTTTTTTGCTTAGGGGTATGCAAGTCTTCTAGCGTGGGTAGCAGGATGTTCTATAAGGGAAAGGTTGTTCTTTCAAAGGCCCACTGAACCTTTATACTCATAATAGGATTGATTTAATCCTAGTCATTTGTGGCCTTGACAATTTCATTTGTCTTCATGGTTGCTAGAAAAACAGACACAATTCCCAAAGAAGGAAAGCAACCACTTTAATGTACTGGCTGTACAATCTAGCTTTCTGCACAAATTCTGTTAGTTTGGTTAAACATGGGGTGGGATTTTCCAAGCATTCAGAGGCACTCACCTACCTGTCACTTCCATAGCTGCTTCTTTTCTTTTTTTTCCTTTTTATTTGTTGATTCAGATTTGTTTTTATTTTCAATTGTTTTCTTTTTTTTTTTTCAATACTTTTTTCTTTTTCTGTCTTTTCCTCCTTTTCAGGGGAGTGTCCAAAACCAGGTTTCAACTTCCTTGCTCAGTTTCTTGCCATCCATTTTTGCAAGAATAAGAAATAGATAAACAGTCCTATTCTATAGGTAATAGAAACAAAAGTTGTTCAATCTTGCCATTTCAGATAAATTCAATCAGTGTACAAAATTCCTTAACAGTGCCATGATCAAAATAGTTCAGTCTACAAAACAAATAGCCATGTAGTGTTCAACACCTTCAATACTATAAGTTAAACATCTGCATACAATCAACATTAATAGCTTTTCCTTTTCACATATATAACTGTTATGATGTTAATTTGGGGTTAATAAAGACAAACGCCAAATAACATGTAACAATAAAATGGGGTTTATTCGGTTGGTAAGTTGGTACAGAAACCGCCTGAGTAGTCTATAACTAACTCAGCCCAGAACTTCTCCGACACTGTCTTTTGACATGCCACTATTTAATGTCCTTGTTTGTAGACGAGTTCATCTTCAAGAGGGGTGGTAGGTTCCTACACAACAATAACAATGAGGTTATCCCTCACAAGACAACTACTCATCACCACAACTGTCACTTAAATTATCTGCCAATGTCACTAAACAAACTCCAAGCAGGACAAAAATTAAGGGGGATAACTCAGACTCAACTTACAGACATGTGAATTTTTGTTTTGTTTTATGGCATATCAACCTCAGTGGGTAATTTAATGCTGACAACTTTTTTTTTCTTGGTAATATCTATTTCTGATATTTTTTCCTCAAAAATGTATAGCTGGTAA
This sequence comes from Acanthosepion pharaonis, assembly GCA_903632075.3. Taxonomy (NCBI): domain Eukaryota; kingdom Metazoa; phylum Mollusca; class Cephalopoda; order Sepiida; family Sepiidae; genus Acanthosepion; species Acanthosepion pharaonis. Next base: position 2,642,028 of record CAHIKZ030000091.1, on the reverse strand, counting down.
TATTATTTTAAAAATGTATTGCTGGTAATTTTTTTTTTTTGTAAACTTATTGCAGGTAATAGTTTTTTCTTCAAAAATTTATTTCTGGTAATAATATTTACAAAGTATTTCTGGTATTAAAACCTATTTTTACACTTTCATAATGCTTTTTACTTCAGTTTCAGGATTAACTATTTACCCATAGTTGGAACCCTAACAGGTGCTACCACCCCGGGTCAGGGTGGACCTGGGAACACCAGCAATTAAGAGGTGGTTCCACACTCCTCAAAACCTCCTGATCAGAGGCCTTGCTGTTGGATGTAGTTTATCGTCTTACCCAGGACATGTGAATGTCTATCAACAATGACGTTGCTAAAAGTAATTAAGTTTAAGGCTCCAAGTTCTCAGCTTAAGATTGCTTCAATGGAGCAGCAGCCTATGGGTACATGAATTTGGTGACATAGTAATTGTGAGTTCAATCCCTGGGTGGAATAGACTTAACGAAAACTGGGTGAGCAATAACTAAACAGCACCAAATAAGAAGACCCTTGCGATCCCTAGACATGGAGAGTAGAACAAGAACAATCTATATGTAAAGATTAAATAATGGATTCAGCTTAAAATTCTATAACCAATAGACACTAGAAGGTCAGAGGGCACAATTACCAAAATGGGATCAGGCCAAAGATGAAAACAATAGGGTGAATGTAAATCAGTTAAAAACAGGCTTTATTTTTTGCCTAACCATTCTTCTATAGATTACTTTCTTTTCAAACATCTCTCAACCATTCCCACACAGAGAAAATAAATTCTCCAATGTGTATCAAATTAAAAAGCCTTCAATGAATTTATTGGTTCACTACACAAGAACTTCTTTTGGAAGACAAATTATAACTTGATGCCAAGGTGGCCAAAGGGTAATGTTTTGATTGAATATTTTTAAATTTTTTGTTTTCAAATAAATCAGCAGTTTCAGGTTGAAGAAGTTGATATGTAGACAGTAAATTGTAAAATGAAAGAATCTATCCACATTGAAAAACAAAACAGAACACAAAATCAAAGGAACATTCTTTGCAAGAGAAACAATAATTCTAAAGAAAAGCAGGTGTAGCGATCAATTCTCTTGTCTCATTAACCAAAGTGCTATAATATAAATTTCAAATTTGACCTCACCATGTTTTTTTTTGTTTTTTTTCTTTACATGAGTTCGTATTTACTCTTCTTTAGAGAGAAATTAATGATAACCTGTGTGCAGCTGTAATTCACCTAATGTTACAAGATTAATTAGATATTTTATTTACTTCTATGTTTTTTTTTTTTTGATTTAGGTCCAGATCAGAATCCCCAACTGTGTAACATGGTTAATTGTAAACAGCATAATCTTTTCAGTGGCTATACATAATATGCCTTGACAGGGCTAAATACTCAGTGTCCCAGGGTGTGGGTTTTGAATAAAGAATTCTCCTCCTTCTTGACTGGATGCTAACCATGGCTAGATGTCCCAGTCTGTTTTTCTATTTAATAAGTTAAACAGCCAAAACAGAATGTATGAAAATGCAAAAAAAAAAATTAACTTATAGTTTTGGGGAGAAGAGATAAATCCATATATTTTTCCCAAGAGTATTTGTGTGAAAGTGAAGGTAACTAACTTGGTCAGAAATTGAACTTGGCTTGCCAGTTTTACTTTCTGAGCATTACACTATCTTCACATCCACTCATTTACTACAAGAATTCAATTTATAGCTCCTGCAGAATAGAACCCTAAGTAATGTGAAACTAATCTCTTTTCTCTTACTGGATATAGTATTGATTCCAATCAAGGCGGGCAATAAAATTGATTTCAATTGTAACTGTCTGGACAAGTAAGGCTGTTATGGGAAGGTGGTCTGCCTAACTGACCATTCACATACGCACACACAAACTCATGCCAGTGATGACAAAATGTTCTCAAGATTTTTGGTAATGGGACAGACTGCAGGGTATTGTCGGTGATGGTGGAATTTAACACTGAAGCCTACAAAGTTATAAATTTTCTTTTCAGCAGTGAATCCTTTTGTAAACATTTCCTAAGCTCTTACAGCCATATCACATGGAAACACTGGTTCCCATATGATCACCCAAGTTAAGCAACATTGAGCCTGCTCAGTACCTAAGTGGGTGACTATTTGGGAATACCAGGTGCTGTGATACAATGGATAATGGCTCAGAACTGGAAATCAAAGTGCTGAGTTCCAATTCCAGTCAGGTTCTTTATATTCACTTATACACAAATACACTTCGTCCACCAAATATGGCTTAATTTGTATGACTTTTTATCCGTAAATCATTATTATCTCAAAACTATTCTTACAATCTAATAATATTTTCTGGCTTTACATAACCTATAAAAGGTTGATAAGATGTACAAAATAAATCAATCAACATGATCCATTTATATACAAGGTTTTATTATTTACCAACTTTCTCTTTACTTATATAATTTAGAAATAATGCATAATATTATGTGTGTGCAAAAGCTTAAAGAACCCTTTTTTTTAAATTGAGAAACTAAATAAACAAAAAACTATTTATATTTAGACAATTGTCCTCATCTTTGTTAGTTTTACTGAACAGTACTAAATAAAATAAGAACAATACAATATCCCTAGACATGAGCAGTGGAATGAGAACAGATTAAATAAAGAGTTCAATTTGAAATTCCCTGTAGGTTACCCAGATCAATATACACCTGAAAAAGGCTGGAGAGTATAATGTCCAAAAGGTTGTGATAAAAAAAAAACAAAGATGAGGATAATAGTCAGAATATAGTGTAAATAATGATAATTCCTCATCCCAGAAATTCAAACCAAAACAAAGAACTATTTTTTTTTCTATTTTCTTTAATAAAAATGCTGGAGACTTAACACACATCAATGACATCATGGGAAGACAGCATAAATTTTAATTTTTGCCTGTACCAATTGTTTCATTGCAATTCAGATTTAATGCAAAAAAATCAATCCAATGATAAGGTGAAGTTTGAAACTGTCACATTTAATATTACATTTTATTCAAGTCATATCTTTGTTAATAACTCTTAAACAGTATGTGTTTGTGTAGGCCATGAGCACTTGTCTGAAACATGGACCTAATATTCTCATCTGCGATGTCTGAAAGACTCCTCCACTCACCACTGAGGTGGGTGTTCATATATCTCTCATGCTTCTCATTCCCAAGAGCAAGTACAACACTAATGTCATGTGATTCTGCACTTGGCAAGCAGTAGGTTACCTTAGGTCCATCCTGCATCTGGCACCCTTAGTGCAAATTCTATTCTGTCATAACACTACACAGATACTTTATTTAATACTACAATTCAGTTTATGCATCAGGAAGGAGAAAATCCTACACAACCTGAAACTAATGATTTACATATTTACTACTTCTTGGTATGTCTTAAAATAACTCATGTATTGTAATGTCTATGATTAAAAGTACTGGAAACTGTTACACACACATCATCGGAAGAGAGTATAAATGTTAACTTTATTTTATCTATTGTTATATGAAAATTTAGATATCTTGTTTAATACTACAATTCAATTTATACATGAGGGAAGATTGCATCCCAAACACCTTTAAGTTATTTAAATATTTTAACTCTTCTTCTAACACACTGTCTTTAACTTTTGTTTTAACTTTCCTTTACTAATTGTTATATTGTGGCATTATATGACACTACTAAAAGTAAAAGAAAGAGTTAATTTGGAATATGACTTGGAACAAACATAGAGGATTAAAATCATGAGATGACATAGATTTATGCCTATTTGCCTAAAAGTGCAAGTGACAAGACCATGTTTCAGGATTAACAGGAAGAAAGAAAGGGTCAATTGAGTATAATATTTGATAATTTTAAGGACAAAGTCAGAATCAAGAGACTGGCCTATTCCTGTCTGTCAGCAGGAAAAAATGACCTTGCCTACCATAGGATTTTATTCTGTGTTGAAGGAATTCAGATAGGGGATGGACCTGTAGGGTTCATTGGTTTTATTATTGAAAATTAAAAAGATAAGTACAATTAATGTTGTAATCATTGCAGAAACTTGGGGAAACCCCAAATTCCCAAACACCATCAGCCCCAACTTCAATTTTGAATCAAAATCAATATAAATGGAGCACTTGAGCAACCTAGGCAGTTGAAGCTGGAATTAGAGCTACAGACATAAGATGAGACGAGGCAGTGGCAAAAGGAGCTGCTGAAGCCCATATAACCTGCTGCCAAGAGAATTACTGACTTGAGCCCAGTTTCAGGAAATTTGTACTAATAAACAAAAGTGTCACTAAGGAGATTTTAGTGAGATGGGTTAATTTTTGTTATACCAAGAATTGCATAAACCGAATCAAAAATTGACCCAAAGACATTTTTGTTTTTATTACATCTGCTAAAAGATATTTCTATTTTTTTTCATCAAAGTACAGCTCGCTATGCTTTGAATCAACACTATGACATTGACGATTAATCAATCCCTACCAGCTCTGTGATCAAGAAGCACAGTGTGAGAGAAATAGGGTGGTGACCGAAATGGATAGTAAACAATAGCCGTTGAAGTACAATAGTATCAAACAGCATGGGATTGATCCTGCAAACAATTCATCATCCCATGACCCTGTAGACCAAGACATCTTGTGATATAGGCGGTGTGTGGCAGAGATCAGGATGTCTGGTCACTATTGACCAGGCTGACCAAGAATCAGCCACTGGGTTATGTGATATAATATGACAATATAAACATTTTCTAAAAAAAAAATACTGGAAACTTTTACACATACCTCATCTGAAGATAATAATATTTAACTTTCCTTTACCTACTGTTACATCACAGTTCAGATATCTTGTTTAATACTACAATTTAATTTATACAGTAGGGAGTAGAGAATCCTAAACAACTTGAAACTAACCATTAACATAATCTCTTGATATGTCTTAAATAATTCATATATTGTTTGTGATTAAAAATGTTATTTCTTGTTATAGTCAAACAAATATTTTAGGCAATGATTTATACTACTCTTGTAGGTAAGACAAAAGCTGATACTTGAAACTTCTATCTTTGCCTAAATCAGCCAATAACAAATTTCCTTTTTAATAGTGATTCCTTTTGGGACTGTTTCTTAAGATTAATTCCAACACTGAACTAAACTTTCTATCTTCTTTTAATACTAAATTAAAAGAAAATAGAACAATGAACGTTTTAATTTTTTTATATTTATTCTCATGAAAAAAGTTCAATCAGCAAGAAAGCATATTTAGTTACAAAGATAATTGTTTAATTAGACTTTATCAAAATTTAGAGATTCGTATTCATTTTGTAGGAAAATGTTCATTCACTGCGGTCTTTCTCCAGATATACGCCTATGAAGAATTCACTGAGCAGCATTATTTTTTTTTACCCTTTTTATTTGACATTTTACACATTAGTTTTCCAGAAAATATATCTAATAGAATTCTGAGGATAAGACTCAATGCAACTGATATCCCAAAGAAGAGTGTTACATTTTCACATTGTAGGTTGCATCTCTGTCATATGTTTTTGGTACAAAAGATCTCAGGGAAACATTGCTACACAACTTGCAAAAAGATATATGTATCTACAGTGAGCTGTGTATGTGGCGGCAGGGGTGGGGGATAAAGTGGGAATCCTTGACAACTGCTTCTAGCTAACATTTGAAAGCAAAAACAACATCAAATGAAGAGATCTACCTCAAGTAGAAGATCACTGTCTTATCTCAATCTCTGCACTCACACGTGATAAATCACATTTGGTAGCAGAATTGAAAAAAAAACAACATAGAAAGAAATTGTAATAATTATATTTATTGGCTAGAAAATCTGGGGGAGTTTTTGCCACAAGACTATTCTCAGTTTTGCCTGAAACATCTTGTGTTAAAAATATATTTATGCATACTGTTATAAAATAAAATAAGACATATCTCGGCTGATTTGCAGGCAAATAAACTAACATACTCAAGAGCCAGAGCCAGATGTGAACGGGACAAGGCCCCATCACAAAATGACCATTATCGTTGTTTACGCATAGGCCCAACACATGAGTTCTGGTCAAAAAATAAAAGCCTGTTAAGCCATAAAAAAAACGCCATAAAAGGAGTCACACAGGGAAGTACAAGTTGAGTCAACAGGAGGCTAGGGAAGAGATCTGTCACGGTCAGTCCGGGCAGTCAACAGCAGTCAGCAGGAGGAGCGCCACCCCAACCAGTAAGAACTACTATGAGAGATCAACCCAGATCGGCAGCCGGCTTATGAACTATACCACAAGGTAGCTGTCGCAAAACCACATGTTCCTATTGAAATAAATCACGTAAATCTATTTCTGCTGTTGTCATATTTCTTTCTTGCGACTTTACATTTGTCTATAACAATACCAACATACATATTTTTAAAAATTCATTTCACCACTCCCACAAGCAAGGTAATAAAGCCACTAAGACACTGAGAGTGAACGAATCTGTGAAAAATCATTCTTAATGAGAGAGGACAATAAAAACAGTATTCAAGAAGACAGATAATGATGACTGACATTGGATTTAAATTTTTAAAGATTAAAATTGACTGGAAAGCAAGAAGTGTGAAAGGGGAAACTGGTAGCATAGTACAACACAATGTTATAAATGTGTGGCACCCAGTGAGGAGTAAACTCACAACTAGTACTAAAGGCCTGTAAAACTACTTTATTAACTATTGTGTCATGGAGCAACAAGTGATTATTTAATTTTATTTTTATTAATTTGACTTTGGTCTGGTATATAGCCATATTACTGGAAGTAAAATCATGATGTATCCAATTTTATTGTTTGTAGAGAGTGCCCTGATTCATTCTTTGAAAATCAACATCCAAAAATTACAAAATTTTACCGGGCTCAAAGATTAACCTCCACTACAGTACTCAATTATTTAGCAAAGATATGGATCAAGACTGTAGTAATTGGGAAAGCATCTCTTTGGGAGTCTGTTCCACAAAGTAGTGGTCTTTAAACATAATACAAGTAAAATATATATTTCAAATGTATTATGTTTAAAACAACTGACATATGTCACATAAATAAAATATGATTTTATATATATATATATATATATATATATATATATATATATATATATATATATATGTGTGTGTGTGTGTGTGTGAACATTGAAGTCAACAGTCAGAGGCTACAGACTGTTTTATGCTAAACACAACCGATGGCCTGATGATTGCATTTAGCTTCAGTCTATTTGCCTTAAATGTTCCATTTTATATTCACATACACTATCTCTGATATTGAAAACTTTATTCCATAAATATAGCATACCTTAAAACTATATTTCCTCATATATATATATATATATATATATATATATATATTTATTACATGCAGAGTAATGTTCCCATCTTTGTTGTTGTTATCACAATATTTCAGCCATTGTGCCCCCAGCTTTTCAGCATGTGTTTGTTGACCCAGATAACCTTACTTTTATATAATCTACATGTGTAGATTATTCTCAACATATTCAAAATGGCTGGATACCTTTGAAACATACCATGTATGTGTGCATAGATAGCTAGTCTTGCTTTTGTAGGCTAACATAAGATTGGACCATGCCAAGGCTGACTATGGATGTAACAGCTTTTAGCTGTTAGATAATTATGGGAGAGTGCTCATTATCTCAACCATCATTTGGTTAAGATATCTGGAGAAAGGATAGAACACTGGAAGAAGTGGAATTGTACATTTGCCAAAAGCAATTTTGCAAATCTGTCAGGTTACCTCCTCCTAATTTTCAAAACCATTACTAAGGGATGCTTTCCAACAATATAAATACAGCGTGATAATTATTTGCAACCTCTTTCTTATTTTTTTTATGTGAACACAGAAATTTCTTGTGGAAGAACACAATTGTAATGCATTCCCTTCTGTGAAATACAGGAACAATACACAAATACACACATATGTACACACATTCACTCACTTCACATAAAAGTTTTCCACATTCATTTGTTACATACATTATCGTCTTTGTTGCCTGTATACCTATATTGTTAATATGTTATTATTTGTTTGCGTATATATATATATATATATATATATATATATATTGGTTCTTGTCGTTTCTTTACATGGACTCACATTCCGAGTCTGCCATGTTTTTTGTGTGCATTTCAGGAGACACATTCTTTATCTCTCAACGCACACACCAGCTCACAATGAATCTTGACTTCAAACTCAAGTTCCTTGTTCCTGTTTTCTATCTCAATAACTGTTACACACCTTCAACCTCCTAAATATTGATACATTTATTAATATATATATATATATATATATATATATATATATATATATATATATATGTGTGTGTGTGTTTTGTGCCTACACACATATAAGAATGTGATTATCACAGAAATTCAAATAAAATGCTGTGTCATATTTAAGTGAGATAACGATATGGCTTTCTAAATACTGAAAAGTGAATAATTTGTTTTGAAAGGAAATTCTATGATGATCAGAGAAAATCCTGCCAGGTAATGAATCTGAACATTGTTGCCTGAAGGAAGGCGAGCATGTTGTATTTATCTTTAAAGCACGTTTCTCAAACAGATGGAGAAGGGCAAACACGATGGAGGCTGTAATGAATGGCTACACATTTGTCTGAGGATGCATTCGATTCAGCAAAGATCAATAACAACAACTTTCATATCTTGTACACAGATTGTCAAGGTCGTTGCTGTGCAAGTCACCAATACAAGGCCAGGTAATGCATGGCCTCAATATTAGAACTCTTAGACATGCTAACAATAGCCAAAAATATTTCCCTGAGAAATTCTGTCTAAACAGAGAATTATATTTCAGTAAAATATTTAAATCAAATTGCCACAGGAAATCTAAATTAAGTTAATGAAATAAAATGTATCAAGTTAATACTGGGTGTGTTATAGATGAGAGATGATGCTTATATTTCTACAAAATTTTTCTATCCTACTGCCAGGCATATTAAAACCACTCTGTTTATTAATTTCACACTTTTTGACTCTTTAAATTATTTTCTGACCCTATCTTTTATTAAGATCCCTTTTTTTTATTGTTTATTGAGAAGAATTTCACCTCCTCATTACATTATTAGGTTGAAACAAAAGTTCTATCTGATTTCTGATGTGAAAATATTGAACAGAATTTATTAAAGTAATACCATTTTATGTTGTTTAGTAATGCTACTCTGAGTAATTCTTTCAGATTTGTAAGAATTTGCCCCTATGTTTAAAGAACACATCAGAAATGTTGTACTCTTGTGAGTTTCATAAAGATGTCAATGCAAATGCAGAATCAACATCCATCCATTGTGTTTATAGGGTCGATGCATTGAGTGAAAGAAGGACCCAGAAGATGGCTTTCCTGCTTCAAAACTTGGAGTTTTAGTTTAAAGAATGTCCTAAAGGAAGATCATCCACAAAGACTTGATTTAGAGGATGTGGAAGTTGTTGTTAAGGCAAATCATGGCACTACAGCTCAGGAACTTTGTGAGAAATTTAATATTAGTCATACAACAGTTAAAGACAAATTGAAAAGAACAGGGAAAGGTTTCAGTGGCTGGAAAACACGTCGTGCATGACGGGTCTCCAGAGAATTGCCACCATCATGTTGATGATTGAAAATCATTGCTCAAATAACAACTTCAAGTGACCTTTTTGGACAGGCTCATTACTGATGATGAGAAATGGATACTTTACCATAATGTTAAGTGCCTTCATAAGCAAACCAGTTAAGGAAACAGACCTGCTCAACAACAGAGAGGAGAACTTTATCCAAAGAAGATCATGTTGTGTGTTTAGTGGAATATTTAAGGAATCATCCATTATAAACAGTCAAACAATAATCAAACCATCAACGCCGATTTCATCTGGCAACAATTTTTTCATTTGAAAGCACCATTGGACAGAAAATATCCATCTTTAGTCTTAGTGAACAAAAAGGGAATCAATCTGTTTATACTTTATACCTTCTTTAATTGAGGAGGCATGGTGGAGTAATGGATAGCACCTCGGATTGAGGAATTGGAGAGCCAAGTTCGAATTCTAGTTGAATCCATTACATCCATTTACATGCTAATATCCTTGCGAAAGGTATGAATCTTCTTCTTCTCCCTCCAGCTATGGGTAAATAGCAAGATACACTTGGTTCTATAGCCTTGAAATGGCAACCTACTGTGGGAAAAATATGCCCCGTCAGTTATGTATCGAAAGATACATGATCGCCTAAGCGTGTATCATGCATGGCACATAACTGACTAAATTGTTTTTTATTTCTAAGGTAAGACAACTTAATTATTGCAAAGTAATTTTAAACATAAATTTATTTATACCAATAAAATAAAATGATAATGTGATGAAGGCTGCAATCTGCAGATGTAGCTTTTTAGACCTGCTAGGGTCTTACATTCTCTTGATCAAATGTGGCAACATTGAGTGTCTTTTGCATTACTTGTTACATAAATGCCATATAATATATATTGAATGACTTCTTTCCTTGTGTGTGGCATCTTCAGCTGATTATGAAAGGAAGTGACTTTAATTGCTGAATTCCATAAGAAGATAAAAAGAAAACAAAGAAACCGAATTTAAAAATTGATTCAAAGTTAAAAAAGATTGGGAAGTTATTAGATTTAAATCTGTTCTCATAAACATTTATTCAGACAAAGAGCAAAGGTCATAAGTTGACTTTGTTAATTAGGCCATCATAAAAATTCATTAAGAAGGAGAAGATATTGGCAAGAACCATTTCCTCTCTAAGAATCATATAACAAGTTACTTGGTTACATGGAACAAGCACCAAGGAAAGATCATTGATGTGATTGCAAGCAAATCCATTATTGTAGCAAACCAACCACAAAGTCATAGTCATTATGATTGGCAGCTGGACAAATGGAACGTTTCCAGACCAGGTTGGGTATTTGCATGATTAGAGAAAGTCATCAAGGTACTATACTGGGCTGACAGAGTTTGATATCCAGTCTTTCTTGATATTGCACTAGACAACAAGACTCGGCAATACTTGTATCTCCTCTATCATGTGACAGGTTGGACAGTGACTGATATCCGAAATGAATCCTTGATATGATTACAAACTGTTCACTATTGTCAGTCATAGCATGTTGGTTACCAACTGAGAAAAGTGGACACTGATTCAAGTACAATCACCACTGATTTTGCTTTGTTTTGTTTTTAAACAGAAACAATTGGACATGGATTTCTATACAAGGACAAAAATAATTCTTCACAAAATGGACATGTTATTAAAGTGAAAATTATTCATGCAAATTTAATATATAAATAATTTAAGATTCAAAAGGCTGATTTTAATATTTGGCTAATAAAATTAGTAGTGCACTTAGTGATTTCCAAGTGTATATATTTCAAATTATTGACAATTGGAAAACGTTCATGAAAGTATGTTTTGAAATATATCTGATTATGCATTTCATCATTTAGTCTTCATCAGAAACAAAACTAAAGAATAAGTCATGTGTGTATGTTTAAAAAAAAAAAAAAATGTAATCTTATTTTTTTTCCCAAGCTGGTGTAGCTTGTGACTAAAGAAGAAAGAAAATGAGTGACTCTGAAAAAAAAAAATTCTTAACATTCTATGTTCTTTGATTTAAGTGTTGAGATCCTTCACCTGTTGGTGCTGTGTTAAAACCACCATCTCACATGAGTTTAGCCTGCCAGCTGAAATGGTTTACTGGGTCACAGCAACTTCGAATCATACGCAGAAAGGTTAATCTATGAAAATGTAGAGTTGAGGCACTGAATTTAATATCAATCAGATAAATGAGAAATTTTATTTGTATTAATCTTATATATATATATATATATATATATATATATATATATATATATATATATATATATATATATACTTAAAAATTAGGAGATCATTTGAAGCCACTACCTTGATTTCAACCTTACAGTATCCTCAGGTGATTTTTATCAATTGACCTCCCAACACTTTATTTTTAAAAAAATTAATGAATGTTATATTTAAAAAAAAAAAAAATAAACAAATGCAAATTTTTGGTGTGATAGAAAGAGGTGGAGGAGGGTGTGAAAGAGAAGAAGAAGAAGGAAGAGAAGAAAAGCAAGTGTATTATAAATGCATCAGTGGAGGGGGGTAATTGAAATGTGTATTTTTTTTATCCAGCCTCATATATTGCTTAAGAGGAATTTTTTTAATATGTGTGCAAGGACTCAAGACTTCAGTTTTCTGGTTCAAAAGATTCTTTTGATCCAGACATGTCATTATTGCTGATTTTTCCATAAGGTTGAAACCAAGGCAGCAGATTTAACTGATCTCTTGATTTTTAAAGTTAAAAGCTCTACATGATATTTTTACTTTTATTTTTTCACATGTGTATTGAGTACTTTTTAATACTACTGTTTCCTGGTCTGATTCAACTCTGACCATTAACCTTTATGTATTGTATATATATATATATATATATATATATATATATATATATATATATATACATATATATATATATATATCCACAAATATCTATACAAAGGAGAGAGAAATTTCCAATAGCTAATAATAGTATATCGATAGTAAATTAATAAAATGAGTTTTAAATGTATTTCTCAGATTGACTGTGGAATGAATATTTGGTGGGCTGGGATTATTAGCTATTAATTCAACAACATTTCACCAGGGTTTCACAAATGCAAAACATTATTTGATTTGAGAAAGATATAAAAGTAAAACAAATTAAAAAAGAGAATAAAAATTCAATTGAAATTTTATAGCTATAATGGAAAATGGCACTTTCCAAAAAAAAAAGTATTAAATTGTTGAAATTTACATATTTTTTTTTTCAGTTTTGGCTTGCAAAAATATTCAGTGTTTATTTTTCATAATGAAAAGCATAGAAATTAAAATAATTAAAGCAGACATTTACTAAACTAGCTTAGAATGGATCTCCTACGGAGAATCTAACCCATTGTATTCTAATTAAATTTAATTAAAACCATGTTCGCAACGCAATGCTAATTCTGATGTGAAACAAATCTAATAATTGAAAGCATATGCTTTTATTGAATGCAACATTTGAAAATCTGACTTGCAGCTGCATAAAAATCACAGAGACTGACACATCTACACAGAAAAACAATACTCTGTCAAGTGGCCAAAGCTATTGGTGGCATCAAGGGTGGCAGTACCACCTTAGCCACAGAAACTTTTTTACCTCCCCTGCTTGGTAGTTGATGAGGGCAGGTTATTGCATGTACTTTCACACAGTGCATGTAGAAAATTATAATTATTTAGCAAGGAGAGATTGTTGGCTCTATAAGAAGTGACTAATTAAACTTTTTTACAGTCTGTTATTATTGAAGAATGTTTTAGAGGTATAATGATTACAGGTGCAGAATGTGTAACTGACAAGCAGAATTCAAATGTAAGACTTGAGTGGTGTGTTCACTTTGCACTAATGCTCTTAGGAAAGGTATATATCCAACTCTTCTTCCCCAGCTATGGATTAAATAGCAGACAGACCAAACTCTCTAGCCAGCAGCCAGTCTGGGAATGGACTACTCTTAATTCAAAACCATGAAAAGTACTCTACTATCTTTATCCAGAAGTCAAGGCAATTCACAGATAAAAAAAAGAATGCTGTGGAGTGCCATGATCACCTATATTCTAAAGAGACATGACATTAAAAATGTACTAAACAATTTCCATGTGCTAATATATAGAATTTTCAGTCACCCCTCATCTATATCTCTTCCTCTCAAGATTTTATATATATATATATATATATATATATATATATATACACACACACACACACACAGAGGGTGTGATAGGTAAATTGTTGCCATTTTATATTTTTAATTTTGTACATGCACATTGTTTGTTTTTGATTTTGTCAACTGCACAGTATAGTAGGGTCAGCTGAGCACTGTGACACAATTCACTCCACCCAAAATTTGGAAACAGTATGCTGTACTGCTTGGCATTTGCACCAGAAGCTCCAATACAAACCTTTTAGAATGTTTGGGTGTCAATCTGAGGACAGTGTAGAGGATTCAGAAAGAGTTTGTGAAGTCTAATAGTGATTATGAATGTATGGCAGCTCAGAAATCTCACTCTCATTGTTCTGATAAGAAAAGAACTCATGAATTTGTTGCCTTGAGGAGGTAGTGCTATCCTGGGTCAAGAGGCATGAGATTCTGAGAAATGGATAAGAATATTCAAAATTGATGAGTGTATGAATAATTTTGCCATTGACTCTCTCTCTCTCTCTCTATATATATATATATATATATATATATATATATATATATATATTATTGGATCAGAAATGATAATGTTCAATATTTATTAGAGTCAACTCTGAGTTTTGTAATTTCTCATTTGATAAAGATTGCATTGATTACAGAATATAATTATGTTTTGTAATAATTACAATCATTATTTATGATTGTATTGATTAATTTAAATGTGACTAATTAGTAATTATTCAAAGTTCTGACGAGTGAGAAATTATTTTGACTTTTATTATTTTATTATATTAAAGAAAAATAATATATGTGTGTGTATACTTGACGAGTGATTCTTTGATCTTAATGTCACCACATTTGAGAGACAATGCTTTAATCCACTAGGCTATTATTTTGTAGGACAATTCCAATTGAACTTGGAGCCTTAAACCTAACCTGCCTGCTTGTGAGTACTGCTGCTGCTGCTTGTTATGCTCAACAGCATTCAATAAGACAACTTCTTTTTACTGTGGTTGCTGCTATTAAAGCCTTGCAGTTATATCTCTATTCTTAACATCTCTCATATAGGCAAGCATTTGATGAAGACCAGAGGGCACAACAGCTGAAACATTTTGATAACAACAACAAAGATGTGGACAATAGTCTTTGTCTGAATAATGTAAATAATGATAATTCCTCATGCCAGAAATTCTGACAGAAATAATTTGAATTAACTTTAGCAAGCTCTGATTACAACTGCCAGAAAATTGAAAAAAATTACCTCAAGGTATTATTTAATTTGATATATTTTTCTTTTCTTTCATAAATTAATTTTATATTCAGAATGAAGCCAAGCAATGTCTCCATTTAATGATCAATTATTTATATTCATTATAATGAAATCACTTACTAATCATTGATTTAACTGCAAATTCTTGCAGACCAAAATGTGTGATTCTGAATGTTGATAACTTCAATTGTGACAAAAGAAAATATTAAATATGATAGAATTACAACAACAATGAAGTAAAATGTAATTTGTACAATAACAATAATAAAATTATCTGTTTTGACTTGAAGCTTTCTCATATACATAAAGAAAACGTGTAATAGGTAAGTGAATTTAAAACAAACATGACGACACGGCCATCAATTATACTCCATAACAAAGAACTCCCTTGAGACAAATTATCTTTAAGTTATCTTTCGTCTTTTTCTTTCAAGTAAATTGATTTGCAAAAAAACATAATATTTCATCAGCAATTTTGGCGTTGCAAGCAGTGACGTTCACCAACAGGTGCTACGAGTAAATTAATTAAGCTGCATAATAATGTTTTACTCTTGTTCAAGCAGAGAATGAAATACGCTTTGTAATGTTCAAGGCTTCAAAGAATAAAGTAAAACAATATCCTGATGAAAGAATTAAATTAACTGCTTTCATTTGGCAGTTTTAAGGTTGGCTCGAGGGTAAAATTAGTCGCCTGTCTAATGAGTGTAAACATCATCAGGGGAAAATAAATGAAGCTTTCTTTCATTTTAAAAATTAGCACCACTAATGATTTTGACTGAAATTACAGAACACTGAACCAAATGTATTGCTCACCACCTCAGGATTGTCTGATTTCAAATAATTTTATTTGGCAAATATTTCCCTTTCCTCATTTCATCACCTTTTTCATGTGAAATAGATATTATTATTAGTAATATTATTCCATGTAATATTCAGATTTATATTCTTAACCTTTGTCGGTAGTATTACTATATTTTACATAATTCCTCAAGTGGAATTCATCTATACGATCCATTGTTAAAGATGCTGAAAAAAATGGTCAGCTTATTTTACTGCAGCAAGAAGTACCAGATTCTTTTTCCCTATACCTTATCTTTACAAGAATCAGACTAGATGAAAAATAGTGCACTGCTGCCATACCTGTGTTAGAGCTGTACAATCCTCACTTTCTAGCCTTGATAGAGTTCAAAAGGATTTGTGCAACCACTTCCACTCCACAGCCTCTTTCCCATGGATTAAAAAGAAAGGGGTTCAGTTTGGAATTCCCTGTAGGTTAGCTGGATCAAAATATACCTTATGAAAGCTAATGTGTGTGTGTGGGGGGACACCAGCTGAAATGTTGTGATAGCAACAACAAAGATAAGAACAACAGTCTGAATAAAAAAAAATGTAAATAAGATCATTAAATGTAGAAAAAATAATAGATATCAGCAAGTTAACATAAAATTAAAAACTAAAAAAAAAAATTTCCTTCAATGGCAGAAGTGCTGTTTTAAATGTATTTAACAATTTATGATACAACTAACCAATGAAGTATCTCACCTTCCAGTCACATGACTATGACATCATCATAAACTACAATGGCTACATGAGAAAGGTGATATATTTATGTAATTCTGGATCTGAAAAATGACCAAGTATAAATGTTGAAGGCCATTGATCGCAAATATATCTATATTCATTGCAACCAAACATATGCTCACTTGGACAAAACCAAGTAAAAAAACAAAAAACAATTTGTCTGTTGGTTTCATGTGATATAGATCAAAATCTATATTTCTGAGATGAGGTATTATGTACACTATTTACATTATTTGGACACATGGCACAATGGATAAAGACGTTAGTTAGATCCAGTGACAGGACCCAAAGAGTGTGAGTTCAATACCTGGTTAAGGCTGTGGAGATCTTGGAGAGGAGAATTAACAGGAGATAACTGACAACTGCCATGGCATGTGGAACAGTCTACCCCAGTGATTGAAATAAAGGGTTCAGTTTGATATTCCAACCACCTGAAGAAGGTCGGAGCGTACAACAACCGAAACATTGTAATAAATAGGGTGACAAAGATGAGGACAATAGTTTGAATAATGTAAACAGTGATATAGATCCTTACAAAAATTGCTAGGTAAATACTTAAATATTTAACTCCTGCACACCTTGGATTGATCAAAGGATTCAGTTTCAATTTGCAAATACAACGAACACCTGAAGCAGGCCAAAAAGTACGACAACCAAAACATCACTATGACAACCTGATCAAGGATAAAAACTTCAATAAATTAGTATATTAAGCAAATAATAATCAAACAAAAGTAATAAAAAAATTAATCAAATATACATCATTTATAACTACCAGGGGCAACCTCAAGCAAGACAATAAAGCCACTAAGATGCAAAACAGAAGGAAAGAAATTGAGAAACTGTTGAAGAAAGAGAGAACAATAAAAGAACAGAAATTAAGAAGGTAGAAGATAATCATTAAAATTGCATTTAAATTTTTGAAGATTGTAGTTGACAGGAAAGAAAGTAGTCAGAAGAGTGTTTCACAAGCAAGAAGTGTGAGATAAGATAACCATTAGTACAGAACTTATGCTTACACTTAGCAATTTCAACAGTAAAAGAATAAGACCTATCTGCCAATCAAGGTACCAAAGAGGAAAGTTCATCAGAACAATTGCTATGAAAGAATTCATAGAAAAAGCAGAGGGAAGCTATATAACAGCAGTGGGGAAAATGACTGATGCCAGGTCAGGATTGATGACATTGCAGATTGTTCTTTGAATTCTGTCAAATGTCTTTAGATACATATCACATGCACCAGACCAGAAATGGCAGCAATACTTGGTGCACAGACAAATGGTAGACTTATAAGTGGACAAGATGAATTCTGACAATTACCTAGCCTGATTCATTTTTGTTAAATACAACCATCATTCATTTCCATTTGAACACATGACCTATGAGATTGTCGGGGTGTCATGTTGAGTAATTACCCTCACAACATTTCTCAAGCCAATGGAAATTAATTGCTAATGTCTACCTTTTCAAGTAAAATGTAACAGATTACATCGTACCAGCAGCAAAGAGTAATCCTTGGCCGTATCTATTTTTAGTAAAGACATTGAAGTGGTTTCATGTTGCCATCTGCAAGGTTTAGTTCTTCTAAACCAGCTGCCATCCAAGGCTTTAAGAGTTCAGTATACTGTACTATTTAACTCCTAAATGGGGAGAGGCTTAAAAAGATTGATTCATACTTTTCCCAAGAGCATTAATGTGAATTTGAATAGAAGAGACTCAGATAATTACACTATTGTCCTCATCTTTATTGTTCTTAGCAGAACATTTCGGCCATTGTGCTCTCCACCTTTCATCAGGTGTGTATCATTGTGGGTAACCTACAGGGAATTCTGAACCCTTTATTTACTGTTCTCAATGAATTGCCGATGTCTAGGAGTATTCACACAGAAAGACTCAGAATTTAGACACTAAGCTCACATCACTTTTTCTTTTCACTTACAAATATTCATATACATTGTCTTTGCATAGATTGCTGTATGCTGGTTAGTAGCTTTGAACAAGAAATCAACAAGCTGAGTTCAAATTCCAGTTAGTTTCATTACATCCACTTTCAGACAAATATCCTTGGAGAAGGTATGAATCCATTCTATTCCCCCCCCAAGCTACAGGTCAAATAGGAAGGCAGACTAGACTCTCTAGCCATGGTTGGCAACCAATCTAGGAGAATGAAATGCTGAATTCAGAACCATATGTAGTGATGTACATACTAAATAGTCATGGAAAGGATAATAAGGTTCACAATTAACTGCGGCACAGAGCTGTGAACTCTATGAGGTCAACAAAGGTCAACTTGGACTGTACTGTTTTATTAACAAATATGTGATACATCGTGGCATCTGAAGTGGTTTTGGATCTATTTTTCTACTTAATTATATCTCAAATTGTCTTCTAGACAGTGGTAAAGACTCTTGTATTAGGGATAACTAATTCATTTTCAAATTTTATAGATAGAGTATTAGAAGCAAGTATTATGAATTATATGTTGTTGATGTTAGAAGTGGTATTGGCAGGCTCTAACTTTCGTGGATTTTGTATGCTTGTTTTCTAGCATTGAGGATAAAATGTTATGGGTAGTGATGAAGTCTAAATGTTTTTTTCAATACATTTCTCTTCTTCCTCTACGTATTCTGGACTTCATATTCCATAGGCTCCAAGGTAGAATCCTATTCTTGATTTTATTTTATGACTGTGATGGGAATAGAAATGAATTAAATCGTTTTTGTTAGTGGGTTTGTGGTAAATTCTAAAATCCAATTTGTTATTGTTATAAATAAAATGTCAAGGAAAGATATAGATTTGTCTGTTTAAAATTTATGTGAATTTGATGGTAGGTTCTATGATATTAATCTTTTTTATTATTATGTCAAGTAGATTTTTATTGTGAGGATAATGTCATCTATGTATCATAGGTTGTCAGGATTCCTCAAATAAAGTGCTTGCAATGTAGATACACTTATATTACAAATAAGTATAGAAAATATGATTATAAGCTAAAAGAAAAGATCTTGACTATAGATGTATCACTATCATACAATGGTGGTACACAAATGAAGTAAATATCTAAGCCAATCAATTCTTCCATTATTATCTTTATCAGACAAATGTCTGTAAAAATATATACAATTTCATCCAATATTAGACAACAAATGTTTCAAAGTCAAAAATTTCCAATTCTCCAGATTTAACCATGACAAAAGTTTCAATAAATATTCTTCAAACCTTCTACAAGATGGTAAATATGCATAAAAGACAAGCAAGAATAAAGAAAGTAATTAAAAAAAACAAAAAACAGACAACATCAGTGGAAAATACAAAAACTTAAAGAATAAGCTGATATGCTAGGCCACAAAAATTTTCTGAGCCAACCAAACATAGAAATGAACATGAAAACCAGTAACAAGGAGTGCTAGATAAAAGCAATGAATAACAATATAAAACATTGCAATATAAGCCTTGGTAAAAAAATATGCAATAATAATAACAAAAAAATTGCAATAGAAGCATTGGAAAAAAAAATGAAATAATAACAAGAAATTGCAATATGAGCAGTGGTAAAAATTAATTGCTGATACATTAGGTTTATAAGCCCCAGAAAGTCATGCAAAAATGTCCTCAAGGACACATGGATAAAGATGTTGGTTAGATCTAGTGCCTAGATCAAGAGAGTTGTGAGTTCAATACCAGGCTACAGCAGTGGTGAAAAACTTGGAGAGTTGCATTAAAGGGAAATAACTAAGGCATGACAGATGGAACTAGATCACTCTACCTGAAGAAGGCAAGAGCATATGATGGCCAAAATATTGTGAATATGGCAATAAAGATGAGGATAACAGTTGGAATAATGTAAATAATCAAAATACCTCATCTCAGAGATATAGACAGATAAAAAAATATACTTATGACAATAAATATAGGGCAATCAAAATTAGAGAAGAAAATTGTAAATACACATGTATCTTAAATTAACAAAATTACTCACTTAACCTTTCAGGACATAGGTAATCATGGCTCCCCACAACTTCCTATCTTTGTAGATTTTAGCAATGTTACTTTTTTTTTTTTACTGTCATTCCTATTTATTCTGCCAAACATTTACAAAAAAAATTTGCATTGTAAGTTAGTCACTGTTTTCCTCTGTATCTCTTACCATCACTATGTCCTATAAGTGTCAAATTTTCCAAATCTTCTTTCCTCATTATGTGATCTAGAAATACAATATATTAATGAGACATGCATACAGCCATGGTTTTTAATTACTTCCGCAGATTTGCCACAATTTTCAGGCTGGATTTTGTCCTCTTCTTTCTGCAAGCATTTTCATTCGTTTCATTGTCCTAACATTGATATTCCAACTTTTCTCAAATGGATTGAAATAGTAAGTCATTTTGATACGGTCAAATTGGCAGCAGATCTCAAAAATTATCTAGTCTGTTGCTAACTGGGGCAAGAAGTGGCTTGTTAATTTTAATGCCTGCAAAATAAAACCTCACTCTTTTAATCATTGAAGAGAACACTTTTTGCCTTCGGTCAGCATGGCTGATGCTAACCTCCAGAACACTGACTTTCTGTGCCTTCTCAGACTAACATTTTCAACTCACATGAAGTGGAAAGATTATGTTGAATCAACTGCTAAATCTGCTGCTAGAAAAGTTGGTTCTCTGTGTTGTACTAGGTAATTTCTGTCACCAGAATCTATTTTACATGTATGTCTACCATTCATCCATGCATTGAATATTGCTGCCACATCTGGTCTGGTGCTTCTGCTATATATTTAGAGATTCTTGATAAAATCCAAAGAATCTATTTTACATATTTATAAGTCTACCATTCATCCTTGCTTTGAATATTGCTGCCACATCTGGTCTGGTGCTTCTGCTATATATTTAGAGATTCTTTGTTAAAACCTGGCATCTTGGTTTCAGTCACTTCTTCACTGCCTTTTCTATAAATACATTCATGGTAATTGTTCTGATGAGCTTTCCTCTATGGCACCTAGCCTTCATGAATTTAAGCGCAGTACTTGATTGGCAGCAAGGTCTTGTCATTTTACAGTTGGCATGGTTAGATTTAACTGCAAGTGCTAACAGTTTCTTCTACTACACTTATCACTTGTGGAACTCTCTTCTGGCTTCTTGTTTTCTGATCAACTTTGATCTTCAAAAATTTAAGTGTGGTGTCAATCATTATCTTACTCTTCTTAATTCCTGCTTTTTATTTTTTGTTCTCTCTCCTCAATATAGTTTTTTTCATATTCTCTCACATTCTATAACCCTTTGTGTCTTAGTGGCTTTATTGCCTTGCTTGGAGTGAATTAATTAAAAAAATCTGGATTTTAAGCAGGTCATGCCACAATCTCAATGTTTTCATGTTTTACAATTTTGGCACATTGGTGAAAACATTTATCTTAGACAAAGATGAGCCTAAGAAGAGGAGATACACTTGAGAGAACGAGCAAAAGGCTGTTCAATAAGTTTTATATAATGCAGTATTTACTTTACTATATATGTGAATGAGTTGGTCAACATTATAACAAGAGAACATTCCACACTAAAACACTACCATCTGAATTTAACTGATTTTTCACACTTTTCAAAAGCAATCTATCACCTTTCTGCTGTCTGACATATTGCTTGCTATCAGAGCCAACCAAATTAAACTTACTTTCCTTGCAGAGGAAGTCCTCCCCAGGATTCAGTATGACAAACAAACAGTGGCACCATTCATCAAATTTGCAATGGCTTGGCATTGTGATAACTTTGGAAACAATGCTGCAAATGAATGAAGAAAATTTTACACTTCAGTGTTGCCATCAGTGCCCCCCTAAATCTTGGGATTTTTGCCTTTCCTCTCTTCAATAAATTTGTCTCAGTTTCTTTCATTCAATTGCATTTTTGTGGCTTTATTGCCTTGCTTGAGATGAAATGTTAAAAAAAAAAAAAACTCTTCGTAGACTATGCTCCAAGTGTTTCAAGAAATAAATCTCAAGATATTTATCTATTTCTTGCCAAAACAGAAACTTTAATCTGGAATTGGAATGAAAGCAATGATGGCACCTACCCTGAATCCATCATCAAAATGAAAACATCCTCTATCAAGTGTTCTAAGAAATAAGATAAACCTTTCCAAAACAGAAACTATGATCATTGGAATGAAAGCAATGATGGCACCTACCCTGAACTCATCATAAAAATTCAGGATAAAAACTAAACACTTCAGATACCTTGTATGGTGTATGGATCAATTATAACAACTTTAGTATAGGAGAAAAGGAAATTGAACATAGAATAGGCAGCACCAGTGGTAGTTTCACTGAACACTGCAAATTGCTACAAAACCAAGAATTATCCCAAAAAACACATGTTCTTAAATAACCTAGTCAGATTGAGACTTTCATATAGATGTCAAGAGTGGGTACTGAACTCATTCAAAAATATCTAAACTGGCAACAGTATTCAACCATTTTTTCAGATCAGTGTTTAAAACTAGCTTTGATTGAATGATGTCTTTAATTCTTAGCAAAGAAACATCCTTCTTTGTACCTTATGGATTGGTGCATAGAATTTCAAAGAACTGTACCAAATAAAAGAAACCATTTCACTTGGGGACTTTGAACAACAGTTTTTAAAATGGATATTGCATTTAACTCAAAGAGAAAATAATGACATAATCAATCTTAGATCTACTAATTGCATTTAATGTTTTCAAGATTTTGATATTCCACATGGTCTCAAACAAAAGGTTAGGAAGGAAACAGTCATCAATATTGGAAAGAGCAATAACTGGACTTAAGAAACATTTTCCTGAAAAATTGATATAATAGAAAGATTTTATAAATTTCAACCAAAATAGTACTGGCTGCTTAGTCAATGCATGCCAAATGTTACCTTAATAGGAAACAACTAATATTACCATTCATCTTCTTCCCTTCAAGATAAAGGCAATCATGGCCCTGTCCATTGTAACTGTTAATAAGTTTTATTTTTTTGCTATTTCTCACAAACCCTGTCCTAACATCCATCTACTCAAGCCCATCAAGTATGCCATGCACTGTTTTTCTCTTTACCTCAGTTTGTTCTGTGAGTATCAGATTTTCCAAGTCCTTCTTTCTTATTATGTGCCCCAGAAATTTCAACTGTCCATTTCTGATGTTAAGCATAAGTTTCCTTTTTGTTTCCATTTTCTCTAAAACCATGTTGTTGCTCACATCTTTGGTCCATGGTGTACTCAGCATCTTTCTGTAGAACCACTTTTCCATTGTTTCAAGTCAAAATGGAAATATTACTATTACCATTACCAAAAGGCAAATATTACCATATTTCTTTGGAAAATTTTACATTATTTTGTTTTTGAAATGACTCCTAAATAATATTTGTTTTCTAACTTTTGATGCTACACACTTTTCTATAACTTTCTTTATCATTGCTTCTTTCTTTATGAAAATTTAATAAAGTGTAGAATAAGTAGTTAACGAATATTTTCTGAAATTTATCAGAATTGAATTTATAAAATTGGACATTTTGAAACGTTTGTTCTCAAATATTGAATACGAATGTAATTGAAGAATTTATATATCATTCCACTTCTGCCTGTTTTAATAATACAAGTTAACTTCAAAAAGTTCAAGTCAAAGAGGCAATAATACATAAAAATTTCTCTCCTGTGATTCTACAATTTGATTAAAAGGCTTCCTTTTTAATAGAACACAATTTTCATCTCACCTGAAACCAATCAGAGATTTTGAAACTTTGATCAAATGTCATTCCTTTGATGTATTCCCCATCAAAAAGCAAGACGTCTATATTCCTCATGTGTTTTAACCTATACTAATAAAAACATGAGACTTGTAACAAAATAATGAAGCAAATATTTTAATGATTTTCTTAAACAACTCTTAGCCTAAGCTCGTGCATTATGTTCTGCCATTGCCTCAGATAAATAATGAACCATTCTGTTTTGATTGCAAGGAGAGACAAAGAAAAAATATATTAAACTCACCTTTCAGTAAGAAAAAGAAAGCATACATAAAAAGAAAAGAAAGAGAAGAAAGGAAAGATAGAGGAGGTGATAATGCTTTCATGTATTTAATGTTTGCTTCAGTGAAATGGAAACTTTTAGCAATTTTGAAAATTCTTATTTGTACAATCTTAATTCTTTAGACAATGACTTGTATTCCTAACTTTTATTGCTATATTTTGTTAAAATTTGGTCCAAATATTTAATGATGTGGTAGGGGAATTTCTTTTCACAGGTATTTTATATTTGTAGAACTAACAAGGAGCTTTTTCAATTATTAATTTAAGCATTATGATCAGTAGAAAAGTCAAATAAGAAAACAATGAAATTTTCACAAGTATTGTTTTAAAAAAAATATTTTAGTGATTTTCCTGAACAACCTTAGCCTTTAGGATTTAACAATAAATAGAAAATAATTAGACTAAAATGTGAGCTGCAAAAATTATTAGGTTGAGTCATAATTAATTTCCATTTTGGGGAACCAATTCTAATAACAAATGTAACATCATAACTACTAATGATACATGGCAGTTAAGTAGAGTACGCTAACATATAAGTGATAGATAGATAGATAGATAGATAGATAGATAGATAGATAGATAGATAGATAGATTCGGTTGGGTCATAAGTCATTTCCATTTGGAGAAACCAATTCTAATAACACATGTATCAACCTAACTACTAATCATACATGGCAGTTAAGTAGAGTACGCTAACATATAAGTGATAGATAGATAGATAGATAGATAGATAGATAGATAGATAGATTAGGTTCAGTCATAAGTCATTTCCATTTTGGGAAACCAATTCTAATAACAAATGTATCAACCTAACTACTAATCATATGTGGCATTTATGAATAAATTTGGATTAAGTGGCAGTGTATACAGTGGATTAAAGGATTAAAAGATTTAGATTGGTCATTTTACTGGTTCACTAAACCCATGGGTCATTTTGTGCTGAATCAAGTAGTTTTAAGATCGGTTTTTACTTTGTACTTATTTTGCAGAAAAATTCTTTTATAAAGCGTTAATTGTACAAGGGTGTAGATTTACTTTGGTTTTAGCTCCATTTTGTAGCTGAATGTTTATTCGATTTTCTTTTTATATTTTGGGGTGAATTTTTTTTTTATTTTTCAGAATTCTAGAATGGCTTTTAGGTTAAACACTCTCAAAGAGAATCCTAATGTTGGGTACATTATAGAAGTATTTTTGTATAGCTGTCAGTTTTTGCAGTTAATCCAAAAATGTTTGACAGTGAGTCCATCTTGGCAGTTTAGGCATTTTGGAGGGTCTTCATTATTTAGGAGGAAGAGGTGGGTTATGTGTGTGTGTCCAATTTTGATTCTTGTAAGTATGACATCATCTTTTCATGACTGGCTGCTACTGTGATGTTGTCCAGTCATAATGGGTTTATTTGATATAGATTATTGTTTGTGTGATGGATTGAAGGAAAAATATTATTCTCATTTATGACAACGCAAGGCTGAGTACAGTAAGAATAACAAAGGAAAATATTTTTAAATTTTGTTGGCCAGTTTTTACTACAACTGCCATATTTATTTAACCTTGCACCAGCCGATTTGCCAATTGCTGCAAAACATATTGATGGCAAAAATTTTCTCCAATGAAAAACCTGATTTAAGAGTTTGTCAAAATTTTAGTCACATCAGAATCTATGAGATTTCACTCAAAAGGCAATAAAGAACCACGTGAAAAGTGATAGTGAATATATAACTGAATTAAATTAAACTTGAATTTTTTGAAGAATAAAGTTGATAAACAAAAAACAGAAATTATTTATAACTCGACCTAAGGCATGACATGCTGAAAATTTCTCGGCCTTAGCTCTTTCATTTACTCTCTACATCTATTCTTTTCTATATCTTAATCTCTTCATATCTCACTTTTATTCTCAGTCTGTTCACCTTTCAATGTTATTCTCACTCTGTTCATGTCTTTCTTGATCTCTGTTCATATCTCTATCATTCTCACTCTGTTCATCTCTTTCTTGATCTCTGTTCATATCTCTATCATTCTCACTCTGTTCATCTCTTTCTTGGTCTCTGTTCATATCTCTATCATTCTCACTCTGTTCATCTCTTTCTTGATCTCTGTTCATATCTCTATCATTCTCTTTGTTCATCTCTGTTCATCTCTTTCTTGATCTCTGTTCATATCTATATTTATCATTCTTTCACTCTGTTCATCTCTTTTCTTGATCTTTCTTGTTCATATCTCTATCATTCTCACTCTGTTCATCTCTTTCTTGATCTCTGTTCATATCTATATCCTCTCTCTGTTCATCTCTTTCTTGATCTCTGTTCATATCTCATCATTCTCACTGTTCATCTCTTTCTTGATCTCTGTTCATATCTCTATCATTCTCACTCTGTTCATCTCTTTCTTGATCTTCTATTCATCATTCTCACCTGTTCATTCTTTCAGTATCTCATCTCTTTCTTCTGTTCATCTCTTTCTTGATCTCTGTTCATTCTCTATCATTCTCACTCTGTTCATCTCTTTCTTGATCTCTGTTCATATCTCTATCATTCTCACTTGTTCATCTCTTTCTTGATCTCTGTTCATATCATATTCTATCATTCTCACTCTGTTCATCTCTTTCTTGATCTCTGTTCATATCTATCATTTATCATTCTCATCTCTGTTCATCTCTTTCTTGATCTCTGTTCATATCTCATTCCTATATTTATCATTCTTTTCTCTCTGTTCCTTCTTATCTCTGTTCATCTCTTTCTTGATCTCTGTTCATATCTCTATCATTCTCACTCTGTTCATCTCTTTCTTGATCTCTGTTCATTCTCATCTGTTCATCTCTTTCTTGATCTCTGTTCATATCTCTATCATTCTCATCATGTCTTTCTTGATCTTCATCTCTTTTCTCACTGTTCATCTCTTTTCTTGATCTCTGTTCATATCTATCATTCTCATCTCTGTTCATGTCTCTTTCTTGATCTCTGTTCATATCTCTATCATTCTCACTCTGTTCATCTCTTTCTTGATCTCTGTTCATATCTATATTTATCATTCTCACTCTGTTCATCTCCTTGATCTCTGTTCATATCTCTCTATCATTCTCACTCTGTTCATGTCTTTTTGATCTCTGTTCATATCTCTATCATTCTCACTCTGTTCATCTCTTTCTTGATCTCTGTTCATATCTATATTTATCATTCTCATCTCTGTCTTCATCTCTTTTATTGGATCTCTGTTCATATCTCTATCATTCTCACTCTGTTCATCTCTTTCTTGATCTCTGTTCATATCTATATTTATCATTCTCACTCTGTTCATCTCTTTCTTGATCTCTGTTCATATCTCTATTTTATTCTCACTCTGTTCATCTGTTTCTTGTTCATCTCTATTTCATATCTCTTTCTTGATTTATCATTCCTGTTCATCTCTTTCTTGATCTCTGTTCATATCTCTATCATTCTCCTCTGTTCATGTCTTTCTTGATCTCTGTTCATATCTCTATCATTCTCACTCTGTTCATCTCTTTCTTGATCTCTGTTCATATCTATATTTATCTCACTGTTCATCTCTTTTTTTGATCTCTGTTCATATCTATCATTCTCACTCTGTTCATTCTTTCTTGATCTCTGTTCATATCTCTATCATTCTCACTCTGTTCATCTCTTCTTGATCTGATCTCTATCATTCTCCTCTGTATCTCTATTCTCATCATCATTCTCACTTGTTCATGTCTTTCTTGATCTCTGTTTGTATCTCTATCATTCTCACTCTGTTCATGATTCTGTTCATATCTATATTTCTCATTGTTCATCACTCTGTTCATCTCATTTCTATGATCTCCCCTCTTTTCATATCTATTCTTTTATCATTTCTCACTCTGTTCATGTCTTTCTTGATCTCTGTTCATATCTCTATCATTCTCATGTTCATGTCTTTCTTGATCTCTGTTCATATCTCATCATTCTCACTCTGTTCATCTCTTTCTTGATCTCTGTTCATATCATCTCTGTTCATCATTCATCTTTTTATCTTGACTGTTCATGTTCATCTTCTTTCTTGATCTCTGTTCATATCTCTATTTATCATTCTCACTCTGTTCATCTCTTTCTTGATCTCTGTTCATATCTCTATCATTTCTCACTCTGTTCATCTCTTTCTTGATCTCTGTTCATATCTCTCATTCATTCTCTTGATCTCTGTTCATCTCTTCTTGATCCCTGTTCTGTATCTATATTTTATCATTCTTTCTTGATCTCTGTTCATCTCTTTCATTCTTGATCTCTGTTCATATCTCTATCATTCTCACTCTGTTCATGTCTTTCTTGATCTCTGTTCATATCTCTCATCATTCTTTCTGACTCTGTTCATCTCATTTTCATTGATCTCTGTTCATATCTCTATTTATCATTCTCACTCTGTTCATGTCTTTCTTGGATCTCTGTTCATATCTCTATCATTCTCACTCTGTTCATCTCTTTCTTGATCTCTGTTCATATCATTTATCATTCTCACTCTGTTCATGTCTTTCTTGATCTTTCTTGTTCTGTATCTCTATCATTCTCACTCTGTTCATGTCTTTCTTGATCTCTGTTCATATCTCTATCATTCTCACTCTGTTCATCTCTCTTCTTGATCTCTGTTCATATCTCATCATTTCATTCTCATTCTTGTCTTTCTTGATCTCTGTTCATATCTCTATCATTCTCATCTGTTCATCTCTCTCATATCTATCTCTGTTCATGTATCTCTGTTCATATCATTCTCACTCTGTTCATGTCTTTCTTGATCTCTGTTCATATCTCATCATTCTCACTCTGTTCATGTCTTTTTCTTGATCTCTGTTCATATCTCTATCATTCTCACTCTGTTCATGTCTTTCTTGATCTCTGTTCATATCTCTATCATTCTCACTCTGTTCATCTCTTTTTCTCCTCTGATCTCTGTTCATATCTCTCTATCATTTCATATCTACATTTCATGTTCATGTCTTTTGGATCTCTGTTCATATCTCATCATTCTCACTCTGTTCATGTCTTTCTTGATCTCTGTTCATATCTCATCATTCTCAATTTGTTCATGTCTTTCTTTGATCTCTTTCATATCTATATTTATCATTCTCCTCTATATCTCTTTTCTATCTCTGTTCATTTTATTTCTCACTCTGTTCATCTCTTTCTTGATCTCTGTTCATTCTCATCATTCTCACTCTGTTCATTATTCCTTTCTTGATCTCTATTCATATCATTCTCCTCTAATTCTTTCACTCTGTTCATCTCTATCATTCTCCTTGATCATGTCTTTTCATATCTAATTTATCATTCTCACTCTGTTCATGTCTTTCTGATCTCTGTTTCCTCTCTATCATTCTCCCTCTGTTCATGTCTTTTTCTTGATCTCTCTGTTCATATCTCTATCATTCTCCTCCTGTTCATCTCTTTCTTTGATCTCTGTTCATATCTATATTTATCATTCTCATTGTTCATATCTCTATCATTCTCACTCTGTTCATCTCTGTTCATCTCTATCATTCTCACTTTGTTCATGTCTTTCTTGTCTCTTTCATGTCTTTCTCTCTATCATTCTCTATCTACTCTGTTCATCTCTTTCTTGATCTCTGTTCATTCTATATTTATCATTCATCTCTTTCTTGACTCTGTTCATCTCTTCTTGTTCTCTGTTCTTTTTCATATCTCCATTCTCACTCTGTTCATCTCTTTCTTGATCTCTGTTCATATCTATATTTATCATTCTCACTCTGTTCATTTCTTTCTTGATCTCTGTTCATATCTCTATCATTCTCACTCTGTTCATCTCTTTCTTGATCTCTGTTCATATCTATATTATCATTCTCTGTTCATGTCTTTCTGATCATATCTCTATCATTCTCTCTGTTCATTTTCTTGGATCTCTGTTCATTATCTCTGTTCATTCTCACCTGTTCATCTCTTTCTTGATCTCTGTTCATATCTTCTATTTATCATCCTCACTCTGTTCATCTGTCTCTTTCTTGGACTTGATTCTCTTTCAAAGTTCATGTCTTTCTTGATCTCTGTTCATATCTCTATCATTCTTACTCTGTTCATATCTTTTTATCATTGATCTCTGTTCATATCTATATTTATCATTTCTCTGTTCATGTTCTTTTCTTGATCTCTGTTCATATCATTCTATCATTCTCACTCTGTTCATATCTATAATGTTCAATGTTCATCTCTTTCTTGATCTCTGTTCATATCTCTATCATTCTCATTCTGTTCATCTCTTTCTTTGATCTCTTTCTTATCTCTGTATTTATCATTCTCACTCTGTTCATGTCTTTCTTGATCTCTGTTCATATCTCTATCATTCTATCTGTTCATGTCTTTCTTGGATCTCTGTTCATATCTCTATTTATCATTCTCACTCTGTCATATGTCTTTCTCTGTTCATGTTCCTTCGATCTCTGTTCATATCTCTATCATTCTCACTCTGTTCATCTCTTTCTTTGATCTCTGTTCATATCTCTATCATTTCATCTGTTCATATTTTCTTGATCTCTGTCTCTGTCTATATCTCTATCATTCTCACTCTGTTCATGCTCTTTCTTGATCTCTGTTCATATCTCTTTATCATTCTCACTCTGTTCATGTCTTCTTTTTGATCTCTGTTCATATCTCATCATTCTCACCTGTTCATGTCTTTCTTGATCTCTGTTCATATCTCTATCATTCCTCACCTGTTCATGTCTTTCTTGATCTCTGTCTATATCTCATCATTCTCACTCTGTTCATGTCTTTCTTGATCTCTGTTCATATCTCTATCATTCTCACACCTGTTCATGTCTTTCTTGATCTCTGTTCATATCTCTATCATTCTCACCTGTTCATGTCTTTCTTGATCTCTGTTCATATCTCTATCATTCTCACTCTGTTCATCTCTTTCTTGATCTCTGTTCATATCTCTATCATTCTCACTCTGTTCATGTCTTTTCTTTTGATCTCTGTTCATATCTCTATCATTCTCACTCTGTTCATCTCTTTCTTGATCTCTGTTCATATCTCTATCATTCTCACTCTATTCATCTCTTTCTTGATCTCTGTTCATATCTATATTTATCATTCTCACTCTGTTCATCTCTTTCTTGATCTCTGTTCATATCTCATCATTCTCACTCTGTTCATGTCTGATCTCTGTTCATATCTCTATCATTCTCACTTGATCTGTTCATCTCTTTTTTGATCTCTGTT
This sequence comes from Acanthosepion pharaonis, assembly GCA_903632075.3. Lineage (NCBI taxonomy): Eukaryota > Metazoa > Mollusca > Cephalopoda > Sepiida > Sepiidae > Acanthosepion > Acanthosepion pharaonis. The sequence goes on along the minus strand of CAHIKZ030000091.1, from coordinate 2,610,155 downwards.
CATATCTATATTTATCATTCTCACTCTGTTCATGTCTTCTTGATCCTGTTCATATCTCTATCATTCTCACTCTGTTCATGTCTTTCTTGATCTCTGTTCATATCTCTATCATTCTCACTCTGTTCATCTCTTTCTTGATCTCTGTTCATATCTCTCATCATTCTCACTCTGTTCATCTCTTTCTTGATCTCTGTTCATATCTATATTTATCATTCTCACTCTGTTCATCTCTTTCTTGATCTCTGTTCATATCTCTATCATTCTCACTCTGTTCATGTCTTTCTGGATCTCTGTTCATATCTCTATCATTCTCTCTGTTCATCTCTTTCTTGATCTCTGTTTATCTATCATTTATCATTCTATCTCTGTTCATGTCTCTTTCTTGATCTCTGTTCATATCTCTCTATCATTCTCACTCTGTTCATGTCTTCTTGATCTCTGTTCATATCTCTTTCCTTTCTTGATCTCTGTTCATCTCTTCTTGATCTATTTTATCATTCTCACTCTGTTCATGTCTTTTCTTGATCTCTGTTCATATTCTATCATTCTCACTCTGTTCATGTCTTTCTTGATCTCTGTTCATATCTCTTCATTCTCACCTGTTCATCTCTTTCTTGATCCTGTTCATATCTATATTTATCATTCTCACTCTGTTCATCTCTTTCTTGATCTCTGTTCATATCTCTTTCATTCTCACTTGTTCATGTCTTTCTTGATCTCTGTTCATATCTCTTGATCATTCACTCTGTTCATGTCTTTCTTGATCCTGTCTTCATCTCTATCATTCTCACTCTGTTCATGTCTTTCTTGATCTCTGTTCATATCTCTCATCATTCCTCAAATGTCTTTCTTGAATATCTATATCATTCTCACTCTGTTCATCTCTTTCTTGATCTCTGTTCATATCTATATTTATCATTCTCACTCTGTTCATGTCTTTCTTGATCTCTGTTCATATCTCTATCATTCTCACCTGTTCATGTCTTTCTTGATCTCTGTTCATATCTCTATCATTCCTCACTCTGTTCATCTCTTTCTTGATCTCTGTTCATATCTATATTTATCATTCTCACTCTGTTCATGTCTTTGATCTCTGTTCATATCTCTATCATTCCTCACTATGTCTTTCTTGATCTTTATCTCTCATCATTCTCACTCTGTTCATGTCTTTCTTGATCTCTGTTCATATCTCTATTTATCATTCTCACTCTGTTCATGTCTTTCTTGATCTCTGTTCATATCTCTATCATTCTCACTCTGTTCAGATTCATGTCTTTTTTGATGTTCATCTCTTTTCTTGATCATCTTCATCTGTTCATGTCTTCTTGATCTCTGTTCATATCTCTATCATTCTCTACATCTCTGGTATGTTCGTCTTTCTTGATTTGTTCATATCTCTATCATTCTCAATGTCTTTCTTGATCATATCTATCATTCTCACTCTGTTCATGTCTTCTTGATTTTTGTTCATATCTTTCATTCTCACTCTGTTCATTCTTATCATATCTGTTCATGTCTTTCTTTGATCTCTGTTCATATCTCTATCATTCTCACTCTGTTCATGTCTTTCTTGATCTCTGTTCATATCTCTATCATTCTCACTCTGTTCATTTTCTTGATCTCTGTTCATATCTCTATCATTCTCACTCTGTTCATGTCTTTCTTGATCTCTGTTCATATCTTATCATTCTCACTCTGTTCATCTCTTTTCTTTGATCTCTGTTCATATCTCATCATTCTCACTCTGTTCATGTCTTTCTTTCTCTCTGTTCATATCTCTATCATTCTCACTTCTGTTCATGTCTTTCTTGATCTCTGTTCATATCTCTATCATTCTCACTCTGTTCATCTCTTTCTTGATCTCTGTTCATGTCTTCTTCTTGATCTTTCTTGTTCATATCTCTATCATTCTCACTCTGTTCATGTCTTTCTTGATCTCTGTTCATATCTCTATCATTCTCACTCTGTTCATGTCTTTTCTTGATCTCTGTTCATATCTCATCATTTATCATTCTATCACTCTGTTCATCTCTTTCTTGATTTCATATCTCTATCATTCTCACTCTGTTCATGTCTTTCTTGATCTCTGTTCATATCTCTATCATTCTCCCTCTGTTCATCTCCTTTCTTGATCTCTGTTCATATCTATATTTATCATTCTCACTCTGTTCATCTCTTTCTTGATCTCTGTTCATATCTCTATCATTCTCACTCTGTTCATGTCTTTCTTGATTCTGTTCATATCTCTATCATTCTCACTCTGTTCATGTCTTTCTTGATCTCTGTTCATATCTCTATCATTCTCACTCTGTTCATCTCTTTCTTGATCTCTGTTCATATCTATTTATCATTCCTCACTCTGTTCATCTCTTTCTTGATCTCTGTTCATATCATTCTTTTCTTGACTCTATTTCTGTTCATGTCTTTCTTGATCTTGTTCATATCTCTATCATTCTCATCTGTTCATGTCTTTCTTGATCTCTGTTCATATCTTCTCATCATTCGCAAATCTCTTTCTGATCTCTGTTCATATCTATATTTATCATTCCTCACTCTTGTTCATCTCTTTCTTGATCTCTGTTCATATCATCTCTATCATTCTCTCACTCTGTCTTCATGTCTTTCTTGATCTCTGTTCATATCTCTTCATTCTCACTCTGTTCATCTCTTTCTTGATCTTATGTTCATATCTATATTTATCATTCTCACTCTGTTCATCTCTTTCTTGATCTCTGTTCATAATCATTCTCACCTGTTCATGTCTTTCTTGATCTCTGTTTATCTCTATCATTCCTCACTCTGTTCATCTCTTTCTTGATCTCTGTTCATATCTCTATCATTCTCACTCTGTTCATGTCTTTTTGATTCTGTTCATATCTCTATCATTCTCACTCTGTTCATGTCTTTCTTGATCTCTGTTCATATCTCTATCATTCTCACTCTGTTCATGTCTTTCTTGATCTCTGTTCATGTCTTTCATTGATCTGTTCATGTCTTTCTTATCTCTATCATATCTCTATCATTCTCACTCTGTTCATGTCTTTCTTGATCTCTGTTCATATCTCTATCATTCTCACTCTGTTCATCTCTTTCTTGATCTCTGTTCATATCTATATTTATCATTCTCACTCTGTTCATCTCTTCTTGATCTCTTCTGTTCATATCTCTATCATTCTCACTCTGTTCATTGATCTCTGTTCATATCTCATCATTCTCACTCTGTTCATCTCTTTCTTGATCTCTGTTCATATCTCTATCATTCTCACTCTGTTCATGTCTTTCTTGATCTCTGTTCATATCTCTATCATTCTCACTCTGTTCATCTCTTTTCTTTGATCTCTGTTCATATCTCTATCATTCTCACTCTGTTCATCTCTTTCTTGATCTCTGTTCATATCTCTCTATCATTCTCACTCTGTTCATGTCTTTTTTGATCTCTGTTCATATCTCTCTTGATCATTCTCACTCTGTTCATCTCTTTCTTGATCTCTTCTATATTTATCATTCTCACTCTGTTCATCTCTTCTTCTTGATCTCTGTTCATATCTCTATCATTCTCACTCTGTTCATGTCTTTCTTGATCTCTGTTCATATCTCTATCATTCTCAACTGTTCATGTCTTTCTTGATCTCTGTTCATATCTCTATCATTCTCACTCTGTTCATCTCTTTCTTGATCTCTGTTCATATCTCTATCATTCTCACTCTGTTCATGTCTTTTCTTGATCTCTGTTCATATCTCTATCATTCTCACTCCTGTTCATGTCTTTCTTGATCTCTGTTCCTTATTCTCATTCTCACTCTGTTCATCTCTTTCTTGATCTCTGTTCATTTCTCCTCTGTTCATCTCTTTCTTGAAATCTCTATCATTCTCACTCTGTTCATGTCTTTCTTGATCTCTGTTCATATCTCTATCATTCTCACTCTGTTCATCTCTTTCTTGATCTCTGTTCATATCTCTATCATTCTCACTCTGTTCATGTCTTTCTTGATCTCTGTTCATGTCTTTCTTGATCTCTGTTCATATCTCTATCATTCTCACTCTGTTCATGTCTTTCTTGATCTCTGTTCATATCTCTATCATTCTCACTCTGTTCATGTCTTTCTTGATCTCTGATTATCTCTATCATTCTCACTGTTCATGTCTTTCTTGATCTCTATTTATCATTCTTTTCATTCTTTTCTGTTCATCTCTTTCTTGATCTCTGTTCATATCTCTATCATTCTCCCACTCTGTTCATTGATAATCTCTATCATTCTCACTCTGTTTTGTCTTTCGATCTCTGTTCATATCTCTATCATCTCTCACTCTGTTTCAATCTCTGTTCCTATCTCTATGTTCAAATCTCTGTTCAATCATTCTCACTCTGTTCAATCTCTGTTCATATCTCTAATTCTCTCACTCTGTTCATGTCTTTCTGGATCTCTGTTCATCTCTTTCTTGATCTCTGTTCACATCTCTATCATTCTCACTCTGTTTGTCTTTCTTGATCTCTGTTCATATCTCTATCATTCTCATGTCTTTCTGTTCATCTCTTCTTGATCTCTGTTCATATCTCTATCATTCTCACTCTGTTCATGTCTTTCTTGATCTCTGTTCATATCTCTATCATTCTCACTCTGTTCATGTCTTTCTTGATCTCTGTTCATATCTCTATCATTCTCACTCTGTTCATCTCTTTCTTGATCTCTGTTCATATCTATATTTATCATTCTCACTCTGTTCATCTCTTTCTTGATCTCTGTTCATATCTCTATCATTCTCACTCTGTTCATGTCTTTCTTGATCTCTGTTCATATCTCTATCATTCTCACTGTTCATCTCTTTCTTGATCTCTGTTCATATCTATATTTATCATTCTCACTCTGTTCATCTCTTTCTTGATCTCTGTTCATATCTCTATCATTCTCACTCTGTTCATGTCTTTCTTGATCTCTGTTCATATCTCTATCATTCTCACTCTGTTCATCTCTTTCTTGATCTCTGTTCATATCTCTATCATTCTCACTCTGTTCATCTCTTTCTTGATCTCTGTTCATCTCTTTCTTGATCTCTGTTCATATCTCTATCATTCTCACTCTGTTCATCTCTTTCTTGATCTCTGTTCATATCTCTATCATTCTCACTCTGTTCATGTCTTTCTTGATCTCTGTTCATATCTCTATCATTCTCACTCTGTTCATCTCTTTCTTGATCTCTGTTCATATCTATATTTATCATTCTCACTCTGTTCATCTCTTTCTTGATCTCTGTTCATATCTCTATCATTCTCACTCTGTTCATCTCTTTCTTGATCTCTGTTCATATCTCTATCATTCTCACTCTGTTCATCTCTTTCTTGATCTCTGTTCATATCTATATTTATCATTCTCACTCTGTTCATCTCTTTCTTGATCTCTGTTCATATCTCTATCATTCTCACTCTGTTCATGTCTTTCTTGATCTCTGTTCATATCTCTATCATTCTCACTCTGTTCATGTCTTTCTTGATCTCTGTTCATATCTCTATCATTCTCCTCTGTTCATCTCTTTCTTGATCTCTGTTCATATCTCTATCATTCTCCTCTGTTCATCTCTTTCTTGATCTCTGTTCATATCTCTATCATTCTCACTTGTTCATCTCTTTCTTGATCTCTGTTCATATCTCTATCATTCTCACTCTGTTCATGTCTTTCTTGATCTCTGTTCATATCTCATCATTCTCACTCTGTTCATCTCTTTCTTGATCTCTGTTCATATCTATATTTATCATTCTCACTCTGTTCATCTCTTTCTTGATCTCTGTTCATATCTCTATCATTCTCACTCTGTTCATGTCTTTCTTGATCTCTGTTCATATCTCTATCATTCTCACTCTGTTCATGTCTTTCTTGATCTCTGTTCATATCTCTATCATTCTCACTCTGTTCATCTCTTTCTTGATCTCTGTTCATATCTCTATTTATCTATCATTCTCACTCTGTTCTCAGTCTGAACCCTTTCATTTACTCTCTACATCTATTTATTTCTATTATTTTCTATATTTTAATCTCATCATAGCTAAATTTGTTACTTTCTCTTTATCATTCTTACACTGTCCATCTCTCTCTCTCACTCACACTCTGTTCATCTCTCTCTCATTCACTCATATTCACATTCTGTCTATCTCTCTATCATTCTCACTCTTTTCGTCTCTTTCACTCTCTGTCATTCTGTTTGTTCATCTCAAAGAACCACGTGAAAAGTGTCAACAAGTCATTGTAAATAATGGTGAATATGTAACTGAATTAAATGTAATTGGACTTTACTTTTTCAAAGAATAAAGTTGATAAACTAAATTGGAAATTATTTATGACTCAACTTAAAAGATTTGAATTATTATTGAAGAATGACGCAGAATCTTTTGAATATATTCATGGAGGTATCTGATCAATTTGATTTTTATGGTTTATCAACCTTTGCAGGTTATTTAAGGACAGAAAATATTTTTTTAGATTATAAGAACTTTTGGGGGAGGGGATAATAATGATTTCGTGATACAAGTCCTACTAATTAACCCATAGCTGGAGGGGAGTAGAGGGGGATTCATATCTTTCCTTTGGGTATTTGTGTTTAAGTGAATATACTGAAGATGACTGAAATTTCCAGTTCAAACTGTTGTGCATTACACAACCTACACATCTAAGCTTACAGCACCTGGTATTCCCAGTTTTTGTATGTAGTTATAATCCAGATTTTCAAGACAATGGTTATACATGTGAAATCATAAGGAAAAAATTAATTCCTTTAAATAATATGTGGAAATAACCACTCTTCGTCTGATGAAGGTCATAAAACCTGAAACTCGTGTAGCAAAAAATATGGAAAATAAAGTATATGTTCAAAAAAAATCATAACCAAAAATATTTGTGGCTTCTGTTTTCTCTTTAAAATATAAACTTTTCTCTCATTGGAACCACTATAATCACTCCCTTATATATATATATATATATATATATATGTGAAAAGTGAATATAAATATAAATAAATATATATATATGTATAATTATTTATATATTATATATTATTAGAAAGCGCTCAATATCAGAGATAGAGCTAACATATTTGGTTGGATAGATGTGAGTTTGTGACCCTGGGTTTCACGCTTTAGCGATCGTCAGACAAACTGATTACTGTTTTAAAAATTTGGGTTTATGTAGATTGCGTGTATTGGTGTTATTGTGGAAGTGGTGGGGAGATTTCGTCGTTTTGTCATTCATCGTACTAACGCAAACATCGATGTATGCAGACACATATACATATATACTTGGTCGTCCGTCGGGACTCATACATATATATATAAACATATGTAGACAGTTTCGGCTATGACACATGTATGTATACGGGTGGTGTTATGTCTATACATACGCATTTGTATGTTGAAATGTTGAAATTTAAACATTGGAAGTGGCGGAAATGTCTCGTTATTGTCTCGTGAATGTATCCATGTCATATTATGAAATTTTTTTTTTTTTTTTTTTTTTTTTCGTTGAAAAAAATATTTGAAAAATATTTTCTCGCATGTATGTATATATGTGTGGTGGGGGTTTGTAAAATTATGATAGGTAAAATTATTATTAAATTATTTATATTTATTTTAAATTTTTGAAAAATGGGGGGTTTATTTGTTATAAATTAATACAAATAACAAAATAAAACAAAAATAACAAAATAAAACAAAAATAAAACACCAACAACCACTTTTTAGTTCAAGCTATCACCACTATAACTACATTCATGGTTTTATCATTCTCCCACCACTGTTACTAATCATTTCTACCAATCTGCAATTTCTTCCAGTTTACAATAACTATTAGCTAAAACCTAAATAGCATTGTCTCCAATCCTTTTGAAACATTACTATCACATCATATCATATAAACCCGTTATTAAATTAAACATTACCATATAAATTAAACAATAAGGATTACAATTTTTACCTGTTACATATACACAGTCACCAAAAACAAACAAATAACCAGCTTTAAATATAACAAATAAACCCCCATTTTTTTTCAAAATTTAAAAATAAATATAAATAATTTAATAATAATTTTTACCTATCATAATTTTTACACAAACCCCACCACACATATACATACATGCGAGAAAATATTTTTCAAATATTTTTCAACGGAAAGAAAAAAAAAAAAAAAAAAAAAATTCATAATATGACATGGATACATACGAGACAATAACGAGACATTTCCGCCACACTTCCAATGTTTAAATTTCAACATTTCAACATACAAATGCGTATGTATAGACATAACACCAAATACATGTGTCATAGCCGAAACTGTCTACATATGTTTATATATATATGTATGAGTCCCGACGGACGACCAAGTATGTATATGTATATGTGTCTGCATACATCGATGTTTGCGTTAGTACGATGAATGACAAAACGACGAAATCTCCCCCACCACTTCCACAATAACACCAATACACGCAATCTACATAAACCCAAATTTTTTAAAACAGTAATCAGTTTGTCTGACGATCGCTAAAGCGTGAAACCCAGGATCACAAACTCACATCTATCCAACCAAATATATATATATATATATATATATATATATATATATATATATATATATATATATACACATCAAAATACAGACATAATGAACACGCAAACACCACTCATCTGGTTGAAATGATTTTCTCTGTATCCTTGGAAACGTGAATTATGATTTTTGCTTTCTTTAAAACCCAGTAATTTTAAAAGTTACTCCAAAATTCACTTGAGGATAAAATGGAACTAATGTCTTTAATTTAATTACAAAATTAAATTCGGGGCTTTTAGCTTCCATTTTTGAAACATGGTTAGAACTGTGTAGCAGAAAAACCATATTTTAAATCAATTAATTTATAATATTAATGCTCTGTAAACTTACATTGAGCACTATTTTGTAAAAATAAAAATATCTATAAGAACACCGGATTATATATCTTACTGTTCTTTCTTTTACTTATATATATATATATATATATATATATATATATATATATATATATATATATATTTGCTTCAGTTTGGTTTTTTACAATATTTTTCTGTTACATAAAAGCTGGTAAACATAACAAACAATTTAAATTTTTTTTCTTGCTCAGTTGAATGTATAAACATTGACCTTTTCAATGTTATTGAACCTTTTGTCACTTTCATAGTCTGTTGATTTTTCTTTTATTAAAATGCAAAGAATGAAAGCAAAATGGTCCTACCAAGAATAACTTATTGAGTATTGATGTCTGGAAAGCAACATCACTTCTCAAACCTTAAAAGGCTGATGTGAGGAAAAATATTTCTTTGTAAGATACATTGCTACACACACACACAAATATCTACATGCATAGATCATAAAAAAAGATAAAAATGTTTTAGAATCCCAAATTAAAAACTTGAGTGAACATAGATAATGATAAGAGATGAAGCTATTTTTTTTCTATTGTTCATCCAATACCAGGCCCAAGAGCTACTTGAGATAGAGGCTTGATAAATGAGGTACCTAGAGGTGCATATTATGAGGATATGTAGGATAAATATTGGTTAAACCGAGACTTGAAGACTTTAAGATTATAGTGATCAGGGAACCATTCTTTCAAGAGTTTCTTTCTACAGTGCAACAGTTCTGGAGAAGAAGCTGTCTGAGTGGAACTTCCTCCTTACCAATGGAGTAGAAAAGATGAGTTGGTTCAGTGTATGTGGCCCAGCGTGTCTTAGCTGTGAATGTCTGGACTGGAATGTAGATGGCCTGAACATCTGCCATAAAAATAGTGATATAGTTGCAAAAGACTGACAACATTTCAGGTAGAAAACAATTCCTCACCCTCAAGGTTGATTCTTTCTTTTGCATGGAGTAATGGCAGTTTAAAAATAAAATAAATGAGGGTATAAGAATATTAACTTTCACTGCACATTCCAAACTGAAATGACTCAAAATTAGATTTTTTTTTAATCATTTCATTCTAAGTAAGGCAATAAAGCCACTAAGATGCAATGGATTACTGAGAGTAAAAGAAACTGAGAAAACATTAGTGAAAAGACAAAATAATTGATTTTGCATTTAAAGTGAGAAGTCCAAGAGAAGAAATTATTAACAAAGAACTTATATTTACATCTAGCAATTTTAATAGTAAAATAGCTGTTAATAACATGTTAATAGTAAAATAGTGACATAGTTGCCCATCTAGTACTACATTGAAATTCATAAAGTCAAGCTAATAAGAAGGAAAGGTAGAAGGGAGCACTATATTAAGGCAGTGGGAAAATGACCAAAGCTGAGATGCCAGGTCAGGACCTGTAATGTTGTAGATTCTTCTTTGAATGTGATCTAGAATCTTTAAATACATAGAAGAAGCATCAGACCAAATGTGGCATAATTATGGTTGCAGTATTGCTACAATACTCGACAGGCCTAATTCCATGTAAAAGTTTTGGAGTTTCTATATTAGATATACTGGTAGGTATATTTAGGATATGAATCCACAATGAGACTGCCTCCAGCTTGTATCTAACAGTATAAAATGCAATATCAATAATGATCATAGAAAGTTTTTTTTTAAATTCTTTTACACATTTATCAAATATATGTTAAATTAACACATTTAACTTCTCAGTAATAATTTATTAATTTCACCGTGTCTCTAAAATTTCTTTAAAAATCCGTGCTAAGTGTCATCTTAAGCCATTCAATACTTTAGCTGTCAATACTGTCTGGACAGAGATGTCTTGTGTTTGTCAAGTGGGTAAAATGTTTGGCTTTATAACTTGATAGATCCTATAAACTGAATAAAGATATCTATATAAACAATGTTAAAACATTTAAAGAGATACAGGTGGATATGTTAGTATAAAAATAGTTCTTAATAGAAGCAAATTGTGCAAAATTAATTGAAATAAAATGAATAATTCCATTATTATTTACTTTTTTTTCATATTTTTCCAATGAAACATGACCCAGTGTATATGTTAGTAGTTTGTATGTCCATTCTACAAAGTCTTTCCTTGCAGACTGACCACAAATTCTTGATTGGATTTAAATCAGGAGAATTTCAAAGCCAGTCTATAGTATTTTGATTTGCTCACTGGTAAGGCTTGCCAGTGTGTCCATGCAGTGTTACAATTTTCATAAGCTTCCTTGGAGTAATGTCCATCGCAGAGTGCCTGGACATGCTAAAAATCTGATGCAATCACGGATGATGCAATATTTTTTAAGGCCAAACAAATTTCATCACACACCCCAAAAATAGATTCATATTACTGTAAACCACTGCAAATGACCCAATCTGAGTAAAAGATAGAAATCAATTACACCCTGTTACTCAGTTTAAAACTGATCGTATGGTGAAAGAAAGGAAACAAAAGCAGTTGTTTCAATTAATTTGCACACGGGTATAAGTGTGATCAGTTCTATAAGGTTAAATTAGTAATTCATCTAAAAAAATGACGTGCTATCTGTTGTTAACTGGGGCAAGGAATAGCTTGTCAATTTTGACATCTCCAAAATGAAACTGCTCTCTTTTATTCGAGTGAGAGAAATTTTTTGGCTTTCATTGGCTGATGCTAAACTCCAGAAGAGTGACACATTGCATCTTTACAAGCAAATGTTCTCTGCTGATATAAAGTGGAAAGATTACGTTAAATCAATTGCTATGTTTGCTGCTAGGAAAGTTGGTTCACTGTGTCATGCTAAGCAATTTTTTCTCACCAGAATCTATTTTACATATTTATGAGTCTACTATTCATTCATGCTTTGAATACTGCTGTGACATCTAGTCTAGTGCTTCTGCTATGCATTTAAAAATTCTTGATAAAATCCAAAGAAGAATTTGCAATATTATTGTTCCTGACCTGGCATCCTGACCTCAGTCACTTTCCCACTGCCATAATGTAGCTTTCTTATGCTCTTTCTATAGATACTTTCATAGTAATTATTCCGATGAACTTTCTTCTATGTTACTGTTGAAGCTTTAAGCATGGAATAATACAACCAAAAATGTTCAAAATGTATTGAAACAAAGAATAGGTACACAATTTTACAGTTAGTTTGGTTATTCCGATGAAGACTTTCCTGCATAATGGGTTGACTAAATCTTTCTCTGGATTCAATTTCTTAATTTATCTTCCCTGTCTTCCCGTACCAACCCATATTTATATGGTCTAGTCCGCTTATGTAAATTAGGTGTATCAAAGTTACTCAAACTTTATGAATTTAAGAGCATTACAGACTTAAATCATTTTACAGTTAAAATGGCTAGATGGAACTGTAAATTCCATGCTAACAGTTTCTTTAATAATAAAAAAGAAAAGTATAAAGAAACTGAATGGAATCAACTAGACATGCCCAGTCATTTATAAAAGAAATAAAATGCCTTTTCTATAAATACTTTCATGGTAATTGTTGGGCTGAACTCTTTCATATCATACCTAGACTTTATGAATTTAACCGCAGTACTAGATTGGCAGTAAGGTCTCATCGTTTTACAGTTGAAATGGTTAGATGGAACCATAAGTTCTACGCTAACAGTTTTTTCTCTTGTACTTCTCACTTTCAGGTCAACTTTGATCCTCAAAAATTTAAATGCAATGTCAGTCATTATCTTCTGCTGTCTTAATTCCTCTTCTGTTATTCTTCTCTCTCCATAATAATTTTTCTCACACTCAGTAACCCCTTGCATCTTAGCGGCTTTATTGGTTTGCTTGGGGTGAAATAGTTATAAGAAAAAAGAAAAGAAAAAAGGTGAATATCTAAACATAAGTTTTCTGAAAAAAATTCTTTTTAACTAATATTATTAAAGGGTGTTTTTATGAAAATCAATTCAACTTGTTTATTTGCAATCTATGCTGCATACTTAACAGCCATAAACCCACCTAAACATTTTGATATAAAAATAGTGAAATATCAAGAGAATATTCAAAGATTATTTACTGCAGATTAAGAATTTCCTATCACAGATAAAAAAAAAAACATTGAAAATAAAACAAAATTGTTTTTTTCAAATCCTCCATTGTTTTGCATTTAGAGTTAAAGATTTTTTATAACTATATATATATATATATATATGATAAAAATTCATTTTGGAAAATTCACTGCAAAATTGATAAGTGTGTGCTGCTCAGGTTTAAAATTTCCCAAATAAATAAAGAAAACAAAAGTTATTCTTATATTTATAAATGTATTACTTCAGTTGCAAAATATGTTTATTTTTCCTTCTTTTATTTCCATTTTTTCACGATTTTGTGTTTATGTTTTGGGTAATTTTTTTTCTCTTTGCAGATATGAATTAATGGCAAGGTGTTGAACTTGGTCGTATTCCAATCCCAATTCAGTAACACGTAAACAAATCTTTAAAAGTAAGACATAAATTGATCCATTCGTTTCATGGTAAACTAAGCGAAAACAAGCCCCACCCAACTCACAAATGTTTTCTTCTTTTTAAAGCTTTCTTTCATCTCTATCATTAAAAGTTAAATTTAATATAAATATTGTGGTTTGCTCCAAGTAAATATATCAAAACTCGCCTGTATTATTAACCGACATTTCCACTTCGATATGAAACTTGCCAACAATACTGTTAGAGAGAAATTAAATAAGTGCAGAAAAATAAAATTAACTAATAACATAGAAATTTTAAAATTTCAGAAAACAAAATCAGTGTTTCAAAATCCTGAGATGTGTTTCATTCATTTTGATTCTAGTGGGATTAAAATAATTTATATGCAAGGAATACAATTCAAAGTTTCTATCTGTAAAAGTGAACCACAAAATTTTAAATTCACATTTTAAGCGTCAAAATACTTGTTTTAAAAATACAAATCAGGCAATGAAACTACAAGATGTCCAACATCAATTGCAAGAAGATAGAATGCATGTTTGTTAGTAAAAGGAACAGCCCAAAATGCAAACTGGAGATACTAAATTTAAATGTACAATTTAAATAACTGGGAAGTGTTTTAAAAGAGGACTGAAAGCCCGACACTGGAATTTGAAAATGCACTGGTATAGCAAAAGATACTTTCCAAAAATTGAGCAAAGTATTTAGAAACAAATATTATTAGAAGCAAAGAAAAGAGTACTGAAATGTTATGTAATATCAGTAATGGCAGTGAATGCTAGACAATCACCTCACAGATGAAGAAGAGATCTATTGGGTAGAAATATAGGAAAATGAAGTTAAAAAAAAAACTGGAGTCTTTAAGAATATTTATTTAGATTAACATTATCACTTTCAAAGTTAAATTGAGATGGAGAGGTATGTGGCTGTGCTATGATATGTCTTGCATAATTTTGAAACTGGTAAAGTTACTCTGACTGCATTTTCAACTTCTTTTTCCTATACACTATGACAAGTGGATGGAGTGATTCCCAGAGGATCTGCCTATGAAAATCTGTAGTTGGAATGCAGAAGGTAACGTAAATCAGATAAATGAGAAACCTTTTACTTGTATTAATATATATATATATATATATATATATATATATATATATATACATAGGGGGTATAGCTGAGTGGTTAGAATGTTTGCTTTCTAACCATAAAATCCAGGTTTGAATCTCATTATGGTCGATTAAGGATAGTTACTCATGTTTTGAGCTTGGAGGGAGGTGATTCCAGTGTGTGACACCTGTGTTGACTCATGTCTTTAAGTGAAATATGTGGTAGAGTGAACTATTTGGGAGCTGTTGATTGTAGTGCTAGCACAAAGTCACAAGTCATCATGGCTTTGAGTGTACTGGCTTTTTAGACTGTTTGATCTTGATCATACAAGATGATGTGCTCTCTTCAAGAAACCGTGACTAAGGCCCACTCAACATAGTTGCAGTATAAACCACAAGTGGGCTCTGTGGGTGTTGAACAAACGCAAATGTGCCTGAGCAGGTGTCTGCAATAAGGAATGACTAACCATCCTAATAAACAGGCATAGTCGGATATGAGCAGCCAGCCATCACACACACATTATATATACGGACAGGAGGAACCCAAAGGAGGCTACACCGAAGGGCGGAGTCTCCTTCAGGGAGGTAAAACTGGCCCTGAACCCGTTTATACAGGTTCAATGGGCATATTTTTAGCCAAGCCCACGTGCTCAGAATGTCCACATTAAAAAGGCCTTGTGCCACATGACACCCTCATGGGGAGGGTGACTGAATATCGTCATATATATATATATATATATATATAATTTACACAATCCAAAATTACCTCATGGGTATAGTCAATTTCAACCCACGCCAAGTATGTCAGTCTTATTCAACCCAGACAGACTGTATTCATGTCAAAACTAGATTTAAAATTTTAAATTTAACAAAGGCAGCAGTTGAAAAAATTGAAACAGAGCCTACCCATATTGAAGCCTCAATAGGGCAGACTACCCAAGTAGTAGTAAAGGGAGGGTGGAAGTTACCTGTTTTAAAAGGAAAGAAGTTCCACAGATTCAACCCAGATATTAACCTTAAGACTCCAAATTGGGGTTATAAGAAAGATGAATTGAAGCTAAAGAAAGGCTGAAAAAAAGGAGTTTTATAAAATGAAATTTTTAATTATATAAAAATATTGGTTCCCACTAAAAAATACCAAAATATACTTACAAATATGATACATAAGATCTCTCTCTCTCTCTCTCTATATATATATATATATATATATATATATATCTCAGATATAAAAAGAAACTTTTTCCCTATTACAACAACTTGATGGTGTCTGAGATTAAATATTAACATTATTGTACCTAAATTTATTCTTGACTAACTTTTTCATTGCTTTTATAAGATTTTTATCCACTTCAGAGTGATCGAAATGATATTTATGATTTTATTGTCTTTTGATGTATAAATCAGTTTCTTTATAGACATCATCAATGAAAGATATTTTTAAATTAGAAATTTTTAAAAATTTAGAGAATAATGAAAATACATCAGTTCTGAATTTCAAACATATTTGAATACTATTAATAGGTTGATATCCGAGCCATTTGAAATGTTAGAGAAATCTTAGAATTGACATAAGTTTACTAAAGCTCTTATAGGTCAACTCTATTCTGCCGTTTAGAAGGCTCAGAAAAAATTCTAGAAGTTAGGAGTA
Source organism: Acanthosepion pharaonis (assembly GCA_903632075.3). NCBI lineage: Eukaryota > Metazoa > Mollusca > Cephalopoda > Sepiida > Sepiidae > Acanthosepion > Acanthosepion pharaonis. The sequence continues at coordinate 2,594,042 of CAHIKZ030000091.1, read as the reverse complement.
TTACTTTTGATTGAAATTAAGGAAAGAATAATTAACCAGTGATTAAACAGTTATAAAACCACCAAAAAAAAATCATTTTTGGACAATACTGCAAATAAAAGATATATTACAAGATTCAAAATGAATGAAAACAAGGTTTAGATCCAGGACAACTTTCTACATTTCTGCCTAAACAAGAAAGGAAGGTCATTATTTACATGGTGATGATTGTCCTCATCTTTGTTGTTGCTATTACATTTCATCTGTTGATAAGACTTCATTAGATGCTTGTTGACCTGGATAGCTTTCAAGGAATTCTGAACTGAACCCATTATTTAATCTCTGAGGTGAGAGGGATAGATTCTTCTCATTCCACTGACCATATCTAGGCAAGATAACTCATTCTTATTTAGTATGGCTCAGTTACTTATTCTCTCCAGTTAAAGAATGAATTGGCTAAAGACATTGCACAAAGAAGTGGAGATACATTGAAAATTTCAACATATTTCTACTCTATATATATATGTTGAGTATGTGTCTAGAATGTCTGCATTCTGACAATGAAACCTGGGTTCAAATCTTACTATGATCTATTTGTCAGAATGGTAATCTTGATATTATCTACCAGAGGTAGCAACCTCAGCACGTGGCAGCTTTGCAAAAGAGCCTGAAAACCTAGCTACAAGTTGACCCAAGCCTTGTGAGTTGAATTGTGTAAATGGAACCGTTTGGAAGTCATCAATGTTTAAGCTAGGATGAAGTCACAAGACTTCGTGACTGAGAGTTTGAGTGTACTGGCATTGTTCAAACTGTTGATCATGCCAGATGGTGTACTCTCTCTCCAAATCTCTAAGATCCACTCAATACAGTTGCAATATAAACTATAGATTGGCTCTGAAGGTGTTAACCAAACACATATGTGTCTCAGCAGGTGTCTGTAATAGGGACCAGCTAACTGCCCTGGCAGAAATGAACAGCCAGCAATTATATATGGATTATGAAAATTGATACTGGGTAAGGAAATTCAAAGTCATTTACAGAAACAATATATAATGATGATAATTGAAAAAAAAACTTTCAACTTCAAAGATAAAGCTACAATCCAAATAGCTAAATTTTTATGTCTTTTTTTTTTTTTTTTTTTTTTGGCTAAATACACTTCCACCCTTTTTCCATCAGTCTATATTTCTGAGATGTGGTATTGCAACTATTTACATTGTTCAGGTTTTTGTCCTCATCTTTATTGTTATATTCACAATGTTTCAGCTGTTATATGCTCTGGCTTTCTTCAGGTCCCCAAGGACATATGGCCCAATGGATAAAAGTGTTGGTCAAAGTAATTCAGTAACTTGACCCAAAGGATTATAGCTCAGTACCTGGCCACAGCAGAGATGAACAAAAAACTTGGCGAGTTGAATTACTAAAGGGAAATAACTGAAACTGGGATGTGTAGAAAAGGTGTGGCACATGAAATAAAAACAATCTACTCCAGAGGACTAAATAAAGAGTTCAGTTTGAAATTCCAAAGTATATCACCTGAAGAAGGCTGGAGCATACAGTTGAAACATTGTGAATATGACAATACACGTAAGAAGTTTGAATAATGTAAATAACCTTTTTCCAATGACTATGCTTTATCAGTTGATGGAACAGCAATACTGACTCACAAGTTGAAAGCCAATAAAATCAAAAATAACATGTGACCCATCAAGGTCAGATGTCTTCTGCATGAAAAGTTGACAGAAAAAAAAATGAGTTGTTAACAGACATTTTGGTAAGAAAGTGACAAAATTTAGCAGAATCAGGCTGATTAGTTTATCTTGGACACACTAACAAGTAATTATATTATGATTAAGTGTTGATAAGAAGAAAAATCAGTAAGACCACACACTTCCTGTCCTGGAGAAGATATTGTGTGTGTGTGTGTGTGTGTGTGTTTGCCAGGTGAGGGAGGGGTTCTATTGTCTTTTTTATGGGTTTCCAACCATTTGAGATATTGTTCAATGAAGACCTCAGTATGCTAATTAACAAATATGATGGGCTTCTCTTTATAAAAATAAAACATAAAAGTAAACATATGAATACAATTCTAACCTTTTATGCTCTTGTCTATTGCGTAGAAAATGAAGTGTCCATATAAACATAAAATGTTTGTGTGATGAGAGGAAAGGAAGTTTACAATCTACAGTATAAAGAAATCTATTTTGATATGAATAGGCAAATAAACTTTCCCGTTGAAAGGATATTAAATTAAATCAACAAGTGGCTTTGATCCTTTGTCCAAACGAAAAGTTACAAGAGAAAAAAAATGGCTTCTATAATCCAAAATTTTGAACTGGGTTGATGTAGAACAAATTATATTAAAAGTTTCCATCTCAATTAAATGCTGCAACATTTTTCTTTGTATTGAAGAATCTCAGTGTCCATCACAAGAGAATTTCAATATCAGAGAGCAGATATTAATATCTATCTTAAGGCAAATAACAACAGCCAAATTTAACCTATCATCTATTCTATTATTTTTTCATCTAAAACATATACACACACATTATATATATCTTGCCACATAAAACTAATACACACAAACACACATATGTATATATCTTGCCATATAAAACAATATACACACAAATACATATATATAATATACACACACATACATATATATATATATATATATATATATATATATTGACATATAAAACAATATATATATATATTTATACTATATATCTTGCCATATAAAACAAATACACACACACACACATACATATTATATAAATGCATATATACACCTATAGCCATCTATTCTTGAATATGAAAAATGCATGATTTTATAAATTTATTAATATCTCCAGATTTTCTTAATAATGTGATATTCTGTTATAGAAGCAAGAGGTATAACTTACCAATAAGGGAACATGACTTGTATTATCAACATAAGAATGGAATCTCACTAGTAAGTAGGGGAGAGATGGCTGCTAATACATTCTTTTATTTTTGTTTCATGTTACCATCCTTTGGATATTTTTTACATTAAGGATTTAAAGAAGAGAATTCTTTCTTACAGCAGATTCAATTGCATAGATAAGAATCCTAGATTTCCCATGCGGAAAATATAATCAATATAATTGAAAATTTACATGAAATTCCTCATCGTTTTTTATGGGACAGATTCGAGCCCTCTCTTTTGAACCATGAAATTTGGCTTGATTATTATGGGAATTCAATGTTACAGTTATTGAAAATTGTTTACGTATATTTCTGTACACTATTTACATTATTTGGACTATTGTCATCATCTTTGTTGCCACATTTATTACAACATTTCAGCCATTGTATGCTCCGGCCTTCATCAGGTGGTTGGAATGTCAAACTGAACCCTTTATTTCACTCACTGGGTGTTATACCAGAACATTACCTATTCTATTGTAATAGACTCTCCCACACATAATAAGTAGTAGCAGCGGTCACCAGTTGGGCTCAGTGGAGTTGAGTGAGTCAGTCGATGTCGGACATTGAAGTATCAACGACCACAACGAGATTGCTGCGTCATTAACTATTATTTTCAAGTTCCTAATGTTTTGTACCATCAAACCTAATTTAGGACGACTTAGTGAAATACAAGCCTCCACTGTAAAACTACTTTACAACACACTGGGGTAGACTGTTCTAGTCCCACATGCCATGTTTAATGGATGTCAGTTATTCAACCACCTGAAGAAGGCTGGAGCGTACAACGACTGAAACGTTATAATAAATATGGCAACAAAGATGAGGACAATTGTCTGAATAATGTAAATTGTGTACATAATACTTCATCTCAGAAATATAGACAGTTACTATATTTCAGTACTATAACTATTTAATTATTATAGTTATAAAATATTTTATATTAATATTATATTTATAAAATAATAGTTAATGACGCAGCAATAGGTAATTAGTTTAAATAGTTATAGTACTGAAATATAGTAACTGTCTATATTTCTGAGATGAAGTATTATGTACACAATTTACATTTTCAGAGATCCGAAGTCATTTTTCCTCACATACAGTTTGT
>CAHIKZ030000091.1:2550000-2587500 GCA_903632075.3 Acanthosepion pharaonis | reverse complement strand
ATATCAAAATAATTACAACCACAACCAAAACTATTATGGATATGATCAGAACCAAAAATATTCATAACAATAATAATTCTGAAGGAGGTAGATATAAATTATCACAACTATTCCTTATAATATATTGGAGAAATTTGCAGAAATTTTTTTAAAAAATCTATGAACATAAAAGGGTTCTTATGCACAGCAACATTTCAAATGCATTAGTCATACAAAGAAATAAGTTCAACTGCAACTTTGGTGTAAAGAATGCTACACTTATTAAACTTTCTGAAGCCAATATACATGACTATAAAAATTTTAAAATGATTAATTCAACACCCTTCATTATTTAAAATACTTAAATTAATTTCAAACTCAAATAATATAAATAATAATTCAACAACAATATTTACTCCCTTTCATTTATTAGGCATTAAATTACATCATTTAGCAACTCCATAATTTACCTTGTCTTTTCAGTTAGCCTGATGTATATTTATGAGTGTTCTTAAATTTAAAAAGTAACAACTTTTTTTTTTTTATTTCTGTTTATAAATACTTGTTGCAAAATAAAAAAAAAATCCTTACATTTGTCTTGAAAAAGTCTATTAGAGGCCAAAATGTAAGCGATCATAGCTCTCCACAATTTTCTGTCCTTTGTTGATGATGATTGTCTTTTTGTTATTTCTCCTAAACCTTGTTCCATCATCCATTTACTCAAGCTAAGTATGTTGTGCATTGTTTTTTTCTAGCATGCTTGCCTTCAATCTGTCCTTTGAGTATCAGATTTTCCAAGCCCCCTTTCTTCATCATGTGCTCTAGAAATTTCAACTATCTTCCTGACATTAAGTATAAGTTTCCTTTTTGTTTCCATTTCCTCTAAAACTTTGTCATTGCTCACATATTCATCCCATGTTATCCTCAGCATCCTTCTGTAGAACCACGTTTCTATTGCTTCAAGTCCCTTCTTCATCTTTGTCCAGCATTCACTACCATGTAGGAGGACAGATATCATATAACAGTTCAGTACTCTTTTCTCTGTTTTTAATAAAGTTCTTCTGTCTCTCAATACTCAGCTTGAGATGTTGCTTATTTTTATTGAGCACCTTTAACGTTAGGCTCAAACAGCAAAATGCAACTCCTGATAATTCTTACAGAAAGAACATCCTATGAATGATGTGCATTTTTAAAAATACAATACTATGTATGCTATGTCAGATGTTATTATGCATGTCAATGTTTTTTATAATAAAATTAGTACCAACCAAGCCATGTTGGTCAGTACTAATTTAGGATGACATTCATATGATAATATATCAGTTAAATTTCATCTTATAATATATTTTTATTAGAAATATTTATAACATTTTTTATGATAAGAAATTTCATTATGGAACTTGATGTTTGCTCATCATGTTGTAAATAAATATATATGCAATAGTATTATTATCAATATTTGTTTTTTAATTTCAGGTAAATAAAAACTAACATGGGTCATAAGAAAGATATAACCTCAAAAGGGAAAAAAAAAAGATATTGTAAAGTTATTGAGTGATGAAAACACAATGTTGGGAATTATGAAATAGTTGGACAGAGATTGCAAAACAATCAAAAAAAAAAATTGAAAACATTGGCAAAAATTAGAAATAAAAAAAGCTTTAAGAATGTCGAATTCAAAAAGATAATAAGTGGATTTGGCCAGCAAGAAAATATTTGAGGAAAGCTTTTGTTGCAAATGTAAACAGAGAGGAAAGATGTAGAATACTTAAGAACATTGACTAAAGTTATGAAAGCAACCAAATTGCCATCTTTAAGCAAGCATCACAAAAAGAAAGGCATCAGTTGGGCAAAGAATTATGCAAAAACCAATTCCTCTACAGGAATTTTCTGATGAATAGACCTGATTGTTTGGCCAGAAGTTAGGCCCCTGATGGAAATAATCAACACATTAGTGGGGAGGAGAGAAATGTTTTCAGCTCCTATTTTGGTGGTAAAATTATTATTCCCTTCCAAGTTGATGATAATGCCAACATAAATGCAAAGAATTATTCTGAGTTCTTGCACAAGATATTTTCTGAATAGTACATGTCACAATCAAGAATATGTAGTGAAAGAGATAATCATTTACCCCCCAAAAAAGTTCTGTGTGCGATCTGCCAAAGAAAAATTACAAAAAGTAGTTAGCAAAAATCTACTTCAGTGACTAGAATCTATGCTAATGTTCTCCTCTCCCCTGAATGGCATGACTAATCAGAAAGATCTCTCAATGAACCAAAGCCATTGTTTTTCGCTTATAAAGGCAGAAGATTTTCTGAGCTGGTGGGCAGAACACGCATTTTTTGCTCGTGAGACAAGAAGGTTGGACATGTGACCCCATTTTGTCGTTCCTACTTTGTTTATTGGACTGTTACAATGGGTTATCGTTTGAACTGCGATTTGGCTACAAGTGTGGTGGTCGAGAAACAGGAGAAATCTATTGCAGTTGCTACTATAAGTTAACAGTCTTTTCTTTTCTTTACTACAACAATTTAAGCTGAAGAGCATATTCATGCAAGACAATGGTCCTTCAGATTTTGCAAAACTGACTATTACCCACCTTGCCAAAAATATAAAAAAATGTTTCAAAGCACCAAATTAATGGAATGGCCCCCATCCTCTACAGATATAAATACATAACAAAACTGGTAGTCTTTTATTAAAAGATATGTGGACAATAACGGAAAACAATGTTCAAGCAAAGAATGAAAAAGTTAATAAAATCAATAATTTCAAGAATGATTATATTTAAGGAGCACATATTAACACACACACGCATATATATATATATATATATATACTAGCAGCATGGTCCGGCGTTGCCCGTGCTTGATTCAAAAATCGTACGACATACAGCAATTGCTATCACTTGACTTAAAATATTTTTGCCCTTCCTTGCCTTTAAAGGAGTGCCCTTTGCCATGTTGATGTTGCTACATGCCTTACTTCTTGCCTATCTCACACTGCAAATTTTTCTGAGCTCTAAACTAAACATTAAATCTGTTACAAAAAAAGAACTAAACAAAATGAACACAAAATGATCAGCTTTAAAAAAGGACTTGTAACTGGAAAAACCAAATGAAAAAAGAATGTTAACAACAAATACTTTTTCACACCCAACCCAGTTCTGCGGAATCAGAATCAACATTGAGTTTAAGCAAGCGAATGAGCCAATTGGAGTAAAGTGCCATGCAGATTTAAATTTTTCCCACTTGTGAAAAATGCAGCTATCGATTTTTTTGCATGCTAGTTAACATTCATGTCAGTCAGCTGTTGGCTCTCACGCTGACCAATAGAATCTTTCTGTCTATTCGTGGCAGCCAGCTACAGGCTCTCACTCTGGCCAGTAGAAAATGGCTGCAAACTACATGAAAACTGCCGTAGAAGCATGAAAAATCAATTATTTCCACTATCGATGGGAGTTGGGAAATGCAAAGTCAGTCTTGGCCTTGCTGCTAACTTGGAGCATGTGCAAATCTGTTGAAAATTGCAGCCGTGCATTCGTCACACACACATCCTGCCTTATATATATATATATATATATATATATATATATATATATATATACTTTATTTGTGTAACAACTGAGGGAAGTGTGCAAAATAACAATGACCCACTTGGTGCCATGCTAAATTTGTCCTGATATCGTTATCAAAGAGGGTTCGTATATATAATATGCCACACATATTTTCAAAAACAATTTGTTCATTTTTAGTAATTCATTTTAAATTTTAAAAATTATAATAAAGATATATCTGATGATATGTTTCTCTTAGTACGATGACAAATAAGCAGATTCTGAAATTACAGATTGAATCTACAGACTGTCAAGGATTACTCAGACCTCCCAAAGTTTACACAAAAAATAATTTGCTTTGGGAAATTTTGCAGTAAGTATAATTTAACATTTATGAGGATAATATACAGATATCTTTCCTTAGGTGTTTATAAATTGTACACTGTTCAATTATTGACATTAACAACTAAATTACAAAATTGTATTTGGTTTGGTTTGGTTTATTTTGTTTAACAGCATATCAACCTCAATGGGTTATTTAATGCCGACAGCATTTTTAGGATAGATTCCTATAAATAGAGTATGTATTCTTTGGTTTGGATTGATTTAGTTTATTTTGTTTTATGGCATATCAACTTCAATGGGCCATTTAATGCTGACAAAAATTTTTATTGCTGTTAATATTTTGTTTTGTCAAAAATCTGTTTCTGCTAATATATTTCCTTCAAAATTGTATTGCTGGAAATAATTTTTTTCAAAAAAATATTGCTGGTAATAGTTAACTATTTGCCCATAGCTGGGACCCTAACAGATTCTACCACCCCGGGTCAGGGTGGACCTGGGAACACCAGCAATTAAGAGGTGGTTCCATGCTCCTCAAAATCTCCTGATCAGAGGCCTTGCTGCTGGACGTAGTTAAACGTCTTACCCAGGACACAGACATAGTTTAATGTCTTACCCAGGACGCCAAAACTGCATTTGGATTAAATAAGCATTACTAACAATATAATACATATTATTTATAATACTTTCCTTCTTGCCATAAATTTTGATGTCAAAGTTTACACTTAATAATAATTTATTCAGCTATACAAGATACTGTGTTAATCAAATATCTGTTTATGTAGCCTACAGAGTGCGATGGACAAATTGTCATCTAAATTATACAAAAATGAAAATAACACCGACACCTCATCTTAAGAGATATGTTTATCAAAATTACACAAAAATATCTTAAATACTAAAGAGTAAATTTATTCAATGAAATAGCCATTGGCTTCAACCACAGCCTCCAGATGACTTCAGAATCTTCTGCAAATCTTCTGGACACTCTCCTTGTTTAAGATGGGAAATGCTCCCATAATCCTTGCCTTCAATTCATTTTTGGCATTATAAGGAGTTTTGTTGGTCTTTTGTTCAACTGGGCACCACACATAATAATCAAAGGGGTTGTAGTCTGGGAAGTTAAGTGACTAGATGTAAGAGGTGATGCGATAGCAGAAATTGTCTGACAGCTATGATTGGGTTCTCCTGTTTGTGTGGCATGGTATAGTCTTGTTGCCAGACATAGGGACTTCTGGCAGCCACACTCTTGATCCAGGACAGCACTACCTCTGCAAGTTGAGTCTGAGGCCCTTTGGGTAGATGATGAATGGAGGCATAATGTTACCATCAATAGTGATTACTCCAAACACCTTCATAATCACAATTAGAAGCATCCAACTCTTTTCAAATCCTATCAACTGTCCTCAGATTGACACCCAAGCACTCTGAAATGTTTGTATTGGAGCTTCCGGTGAGAATGCCAAGCAGTACAAACAGTGAATTGCATGCATCTTAGTGCTCTTTTTCTCACAGATGGTGCCCAACTGACCCTACTAAACTGTACAGCCAACAAAACCAAAAACCTGCAACATGCATGCGCAAAATTAAAAATATAAAATGGCAGTGATTTACCCATTGTACCCTATATATTTATTCACAAATAAAAATCAAGCATTTTTCAATTTCTGGCATATAGAATCTTTTCTCTTGGAACAGTCACCAGACATCATTGCACTCTGTGAAAACAATTTAAATTCTTCCATTGCTACCAATGAATTTTTTGCTCTATGCTATCTTCCTCTTTGCTGAAAAGATTCCAGTATTCACATGCATGGCCTTGAGGTTTACATCTAGGATAATCTTCCAATTGCAAGAAAATTGTCACTTGAGTCCACAGACAATTCCTTCATGTTCTTCAACTCATTATTCCACTCTGTTAGCTATCTTTTATCACTCCTCCTGTTCTCATAACTGTAGTATATTAGAAAAAATTTTTGACAGTTTAAAAACAGGACTCTTCATCTATCCGTGAACATTTTTGTGTTTGGTGATTTTAATGAACATAACAGTACGCAGCTTAAATATCCTAATGTTACTGATGTTGACAGTATTCAGACTTTCAATTTTTCTATTGCTAAGTCCCTAACTCAAATCAGGGATTTTCCTATTTATTTCCCTCGTAAATATGAGCAACAAGCTTCTTTACTTAATTCATTTCTTACCTCCACTCCTAGCTCCTACTGGGCATTGCAACACTGTCCTCTTGGCAACTCTGATCCCTCTAGTATCTATTGATATTTTATGCTCATCATCTATTATACAGGAATCTCCTATTAATAAGACCTCTTTCAATTAACAGCATGCTGTAACTTTCTTGGAGATGCTCTTTTGATTGATATATTTAACGCTCATATTGAGAATTGCATCATTGAGATTTCTTGGTTCAAAGCCAGCATAGAGCTTTCATTCCTTCTTGGAAATAACAGGTGAAACCTCAATCTTCTCCATGGTTCAAACAAGCATGTTCTGCCACTATAGCCCATGGAAACCATATTTCTAGCTATACCAGCATGACAGTTCTGATCACAACAGATTCCTATTCATGGCTGCACATAATAAATGTTAATGTGTCCTTTAAGGAGCTAAGTCTTTGCTGAGAGAATAAGCCATTGTATTGATTCTAACAACTTTGGATCTTGTAATTACTGGCAGTACTGTAATCAGTCAGTCATTTATGTGACATGCATGATACATGCTTAGGCGATCATGTATCTTCCGATACATTACTGATGAGGCAGATTTTTTCCCGCAGTATGTTGCCATTTCTTTCAGCGGTAGACCAGTTGCCATCCAAGGCTATAGAACCCAGTCTGTCCTGCTATTTACCCATAGCGGCGGGGAAGAAGAGGATTCATACCTTTCCCAAGGGTATTAGTATGTAAGCGAATGTAATGGATTTGAATGGAATTTGAACTCAGTTCTCTGATTCGTCAATCCGAGCCAATATCCATTACTCCACTGTGCCTCCCATGTGTACCATAATAGTGTATTAAATAAAAGTAAGTTTTCTATTACTCCTTTCTTCAATCAATTTGAGGTGTTCACATCTGCTGATAAAGGTGAATGTTTTGCTCATAAATTCTCTTTAAACTCTACTCTTGACCTATCTGCCTAATTTTCCACTTCCTAATCAGAATCCCCACATGGCATATAGACCAGTAATAGTCCTTAAGAAGTGCACTCCCAAACTGGCTCACCGTATCTTGCTTTCCAGCTTATTGGAAATCCTCATTTGTTGTTATAGCTTTAAGAACTCAGGTGAACCGTCCGACCCTTCCAACTATTGGTCTATTAGCCTTCTACCTCTTTCTGGAAAACTACTAGAGGCCCTAATCATTGATGAATAGGTTAAGCATCACACATGGGGCCTCTTCTTTCAGATAAGGAATATGGCTTTCATTTCTATAGGTCAACTGCTGATGTATTGACGATCTTCACAAAAAGAGTCTATTAAGCTTTAGATAAGAATGGTGAAGCTCAGGATGTTGCTTTGAACATCTTGAAAGAGTTTGGCATGCAGGGATTCTTCACAATTTGAAACGTTACAATGTCTCCAAACAAATTTGTAACATGACAGTTTTTAACATCTTTTTTTATTAAATTGTGAAATGAAAGTTTGCAGGTATCCCCCAGGACTCTATACTTGGTCCTATTTTGTTTTTAATTTTCATTAACCTTGCCAATGGTATCAGCTCTCAAAATGGTATCTATACTAATGACAACCATTTACTACTGTCTCAAGAATAAATCTGATAAGGTCAAAACGGCAGCTGATGTTAAAAACAACCTTCAGGCTGGTGTTAACTAGGATAAAGAATGGTCATTAATTTTGATGCCTCCAAAACAAAACTGCTCTCTATTAATCATCTGGAAAACCTCTTTCTGCCTTCCATCAGTATGGCTGATGCTAACCTCCAGGAGAGTGACTCATTGTGCCTTTTTGGGTTAACATGAAGTTGAAAGACTATACTGAATCTATTGTGAGGTCAGCAGCTAAGAAAGAAAGTTAACTAGACAATTTTTCTCTCCAGAATATTATCTTATCTATAAGTCTACCACTCATAAATGCTTAGAATATTGCTGCTGTATTTGGTCCAGTGCTCCTGCTATATATTTAGAGATTCTTGGTAAAAATCCTAAGAAGAATCAGTAATATTATTGATACTGATCTAGCATCTCACCTTCAGTCACTTTCTGCCACCACCATAAAGCTGCTTACCTGTGCATATTTCTATAAATAATTTAATGGTAATTATTTGAATGAGCTCTTTGCTATGGTATCTAGACTTTATGAATTTAAGTGCAGTATTAGACTGGCACTGAGATCTCATCAATTTACAGTCAAGTTGGCTTTTAATGTTACTGTAATTTCTATGCTACCATTTTCTCTTCTTAGAATTCTCACTTGTGCAACTCTCTTCCAGATACATGCATTCCAGTAAACTTTTATATTTAAAAATTTAGATACAATGTCAATCATTATCTACTGTCTTCCTGATTACTCTTCTATTGTTGGTGCTACTTAGTAATGTTTCTGTTTTCTAGTTCTTCCACACCCAGTAACCCCTTGTGGTTTTACTGCCTTGCAATTTGGTAAATGTAATTAAAAAGAAAATTATCTATGTTATTAAAGACTACAGAACATTCTGTACCGTTTATTTTTATTGATCACCTTTTGTAAATTACAAATAATCCTTTAGGATAAGGAAGAAATTCTATCAGAAATTGTCCAATGTTCTTTTTGGACGAAATATGGTCAAAACTTGAATTTCTTAAGTCATTATCAGGGTTAGTAGAGACAAATAGGGAATTTTGTAGAACTATTGAGTGTTGTAATGTGGGCAAAGTATGATGTGTATATGTGTGTGTGTGTGTGTGTGTGTGTGTGTGTGTGTGTGTGTGTTTTATATACATTTGAAGATGCAGGCTGTTAAATTATAATTATTTTATTTAGAGATGGTTGTTTTTGTTGTATGAGTATTGCTTCAAGGATCATATGCTTATTTTTGCTATTTGATTTTGCTAATATTTTGGTATTGTTTGTGAATAGCTGTCTAATGTTATGATGATCCTTATGCTGGTTATTAATGTGCTGTCTGATAGAACTTTGGTTTGACAGGTGGCAGGTTAGTCTGTTTGAGAGTGTGGTTGTGGTATATCCCATGTAAGACTTTTTGCATTTTTTATTTACAGGGAAACATTCTCTCAGTGAGTAAGTATATTTATTCACAACATTAGTATTATAGAGGGGGTTGGAAGTTTGGGATATATTAATTGTTGCACATTGTATAATAAAGCTTAACACCTGCAAAACAAGTTATTATCAATACTTTTAATAAGGATATATATTATGAGCTGAATATTGTGCCAATATTGTTTGGTTAGAACCAATTTCATTGTGAAAACATTAACTTGCATAATAAATTCTGATTGTGTAAAGCAATGTTTTTGAATGAAGTTAGTAAAAACTAGATTGTAATGACATTTAATGAATTAACTTTTTGTTTCAACTACATTCTCTGCCCTTTCATCTCTTAAAAATAGGCTTATGACCACATCGCATTTAGACACCAGTTCCCATAGAATGGCCAAAGTTAAGCAACATCAAGCTTAGTCAGTACCTAGATGGGTGACCACTTGGGAATACCAGGTGCTGTAAGCTTGCATGTGTAGGTGGTGTAATGGATAATCGTTCGAAATTGTTAATCAGTTGTTTCACTTCCAATTGGGTTTATTATAGTCACTTATGCTCAAATACTCTTGGGTAAGGTATGAATCTACCTCACCATCCCTAGCTATTGGGTTAATTAGTAAAACTTGTATCACTAAATTATTATCATCTCAAAATCTAAATTTTTTATAATCTAAAAATATTTTCTGGCTTTAAATAACCTGCAATGAGTTGATAAGCCATAGAAAAATCAATCTTTCAAATATAACACTAATCTCTAATCTCTTCATTTTAAATTAATTACCCAGTCTTTGCCCAAGAATAAACCAGGATATCAAACATTTATTTTTATTTTACTAATGTTCATAAAGCCCAAGAGCCACTCAAGGTAGAGGATTACTGAATGAGGAAGTATGAATGTAAAAGGAAGTTGTAGGAAGTGAAGATTATGAGGATAAGGAGGATAGATAATGATTGACTCTTGATTGAAAGAGGTTAAGATTGTAGTGGGGAGGTTTTACTGTTAAAATGGTTATGATAAATAAGGTATGTGATAGGAATGGAAGAGGAGGTGGTAGGAAGTGAAGATTATGAGGATAAGAAGAATAGATAATGATTGACCCTTGATTGGAAGAGGTTAAGATTGTAGTGGAGAAGTTTTACTGTTAAAATGGTTATGATGAATAAGGTATGTGATAGGAATGGAAGAGGTGGTAGGAAGTGAAGATTATGAGGATGAGCAGGATAGATAATGACTGACTCTTGATTGGAAGAGGTTAAGATTGTAGTGGAGAGGGTTACTGTTGAAATGGTTATGATGAATGAGGTGTGCGATAGGAATGGAAGAGGTGGTGGTAGGAAGTGAAGATTATGAGGATAAGGAGAATAGATAATGATTGACCCTTGACTTGAAAAGGTTAATATAATAGGGAGTTTGTTTCACAAAGTTGAGTGGTTCAGCTGTTTGAGTGGGAGTGCTTCCTTCTTAAAAAATGGATTACTAAGAGAGCAAGAGTGAGACTTGATTCTGTGGATTATAAATGTAAAGGTCTGAAATGGTAGAACTAAGAAATGGAGCTCATGAAAACATTAATCATAGAAATAGCAATTGAGTAAGAAGAGGCTGGCAACATTGCACCTGTGGGGAAAGGAGGCTTTATGGGGCGTGAGGAAACAGGTTATCTCCTCAAAGCTGTATAAACAATTTTGAACTATCAAGGCTGGAAAAGGAGGCAATATGGGAGTGTGGAAATAGGTCATCTCCTCAAGGCTCTGTAAACAATTTTGATCAAGGCTGGAAAAAGAGGCTATATTGTATGGTTGTGTAAACAAAGTTGTGTAAACAATTTTGAACTATCAAGGCTGTTAAAGGTGGCTATATGTGTGAGGGAATAGGTTATCTCCCCAAAGCATTGTATATAGTTTGGAAATATCATGACTGGAAAAGGAGGCTATATGGGGGTGGGGAAATAGGTTATCTCATCAAGGCTGTACAAATAATTTTGAACTATCAAGGCTGTTAAAGGTGGCTATATGTGTGAGGGAATAGGTTATCTCCGCAAAGCTTTGTAAATAGTTTGGAAATATCATGACTGGAAAAGGAGGCTATATGGGGGTGGGGAAATAGGTTATCTCATCAAGGCTGTACAAACAATTTTGTACTATAAAGGCTGGAAAGTAAGGTTTGGGGATCTGCAGTTCAGCAATATTCCATTTTAGGTCTATTCTGATCCTTGTAAACAAAGCATGACAGGAGGAACCAGGTACTTACTGGAGTGCTACAAGGAATTGACTAGTTTTCCAGCAGCTTTAGTGATGGTTCCTCTGGCACTGCTGACAAAGTTAACCTGGTAGTTGGTCTTGAAAAAGGCCTCCAATCTGTGCTTGACTGGGGCAAGAAAGGGTTTGTAAATTTTAATGCCTCTAAAACAGAACTGCTCTCATTTACCCACCATAGAGAAACCTCCCTGCCTCCTATCAGCATGGTTGATGCTCAACTCCACAAGAGCGCCTTCTTGGTCTCACATTTTCCACTGACCTGAGGTGGAACAGCTACATTGAATCATCTACCACAAGGAAAGTTGGTTCTCTGTGTTGTACCAGAAGGTTTTATCTCATCTAAGTCCATCCTTCAAATCTACCATTTGACCTTGCATTGAATACTGTTGCCATATATGGTTTGCTGCCCCTTCTGTTCATCTTGAGGTTCTCAACAAAATCCAAAGACAGATATGTAATGTGATAAGTCCTGACCTGGCATCTCGACTCCAGTCACTTTCTCACAGATGTGACGTTGTTTCCTTCTCTCTTTTCTACAAATATATTCATGGCACCTGCTCTGACGAGCTACTTTCACTGGTACCCCAACTTCATGAATTTAAGTGTGCTACTAGGTTTGCATCTCAGTCCCACCCTTTCGCTGTTGAAACAGTTAAATGTAACCACCTATTCTACTCCAACAGCTTCTTGTCTCACACTTCCCGACATTGGAACTCCCTTCGTCTTATTTGCTTCCCTGATAGCTATAATCTTTAAATATTCAAATGTAATGTCAATCGACATCTTTTGATGCCTTGATCTTGATTTCCATCCTTTGCTTTATCCTTTCCTCAAACACCCTTCTTTACTCTTTACTCTTGCTCTCTGTAACCCTTTGCATGCAATTGGCACTGCTACTTGGGTGACATGCTTAAGAAAAAAAAAAAAAAGAGAGAGAGAAAGAAATTGCAACTTGCATCCATAAAAACATGCTAGGAATTATTCCCAAAAAGCCTTGTAGTGAGAGCAGACCATCCAGATCATGACACTGCCAGGGTTAGTAGAGTGCAGAGGAAAATGATGATATTTGAGGAAAGTGTCGTTCAACACGTAATAATAACCAATTGTCTTCCATGAAAAATAAGACAAACATAATAAATATTTCATGAGCATCTTTTGCAAATTTAATGGAAAGAAATCTGCCGAGAACTGTTTATCCTTCCCTCAGTTCTGTTGCCTCAATTTATTGATCTCACAGAAAGTGGAATGTAAGCAATCAAGATCATTCACTTTACTCTGTGGCACCCAGAATGGAAGAGATTCGATTGTTATTGACCATTTTTTGTTGTACAGACAAACAAATTACGTGACATATCTGTGGATCTTTATTCTAATCAAATATATTTGACAAAAGCAGTTCAAGGATCTAAACAAAGAACCTAAACAGTTGCACACATACATAGAACCCTGATCCTTTGAAAAAAAAATTTAATCAGTTTTTTATCTTTATTTTCTTTTTAAAGACTTCAACAAGAATTATTTTCCCCCCGAGAAACAGAAAATAGAAAAACGGAAGAGTTGAAGAATGTCAGATATTTTGATTCAAAAATGTTTGGGTAAGTAGAGAACGTAAAAGTTCTAGAATTTTTATTTTTTGTTTTATTTTTTTTCCTCTCCACTCACATCTAAAACAACAAAATTCCCTGACAATAGAAGCAACAGAAAAGAAAAAAAAAAAGACATAACTAATTGAAAATATGAATTTAGATGAGTCAACCTCATACTGAGTTATTGATTGGTTGTCATTTCTTTCATCTGAGTGATGCAGTATCCATAGAACAAAAAATGGTTGCCAGAGTAAAAGACTTTTCAAGTTGTAGGAATTCTTTCATTTCCATATTATTCAATTATTCACAAGATGCTTTATAACTCAGTTATGATAGAGTTGTGTCTTGGCATATTAAGCAATTTCCAAAATGTTATTAGGGGTTGCAAAGAAAACCTAAAAAAACACATATAGCTTTTCAATAGGTATTCTAGCGTTCTTTGCATATTGTCAAGACTTGTTAAAGTTAACGATTTTCTTATCAAAGAAGTTAATACGGAACAGTTGTTTCAAACCTTTTCTCTTCAAAGAACCATTTTATTAAAATTAATGTTCCTAAAGACACATTGGAATATCAAAAGGTGCCTTCCAAAATCTAAACAAAGTATTAAGAAAAAGGAAAATTTTGTTACAAAGAAAGTTAAAGTTATCAATTCTCATCTATGGCAATGAATATTGGATACTCTCCTTGTTGTGGATCCCGCGTGAAAAATAGGTATCCAATAAATGACAAACGCAAGTATTTAAGCTAAGAAATTAAATGTATTTACACAAAATACAAAAGGTAATGCTGTTAGTAAAATCTAAGAACGTCGGTTAGTATCAAATACAGATAGATATATACAGTCTCGAAGTAGGACTTCCTTAGAGTCTACGTGCTTGTAACTGACTTCTACAAGAGGTTACTTCACTCTATCCGACACTCACACACGACTCTGGTACGACTCTTGTATGACTCCGGTACAACCCATCTTCTCTGCCTGACTGTGGCTATTTTATGGCAGCAGGACGAGTCCATTATATCCGAAAAGGGTGGACCCCATAACACTCCTCATAGATAAAGAGGTGATTGAGGCAACAGAAAAGTAGTTCTCCAGAAGGATGTTGCGAATACTATGGATAGTGCATGTGAGCAATGAGGAAGTTTCAAGTAACATAGAAACAAAAACTCTTAGTAGTAGAAGGAAACAGTTAAAATTTCTAGGGCACATAATGAGGAAAGCTCACTAGATCGGTTTTGCATTGTTTTCCACTATCTCTCTTGCCTTCAATATGCCCTGTGAATATCACATTTTCCAAGCCCTCTTTCCTCATTATTTGCCCTAGAAATTTCAACTGCCTCTTCCTGATGTTAAGTATAAGTGTTCTTTTGTTTCCATTTTCTCTAAAACTGTTGTTGGTCACATATTCAATCCAGCATCCTTCTGTAGAGCAATATTTCTGTTGCTCCAAATCTCTTTTTCATCTGTTATGAAATTGCCCAGCATACACAGCCATATAGAAACATTAATTAATATTAGGTAGTTGTACAGTACCCCTTTGTTATTTTTTTAACAAAATCTTTCTATTTCTAAATACTTTGCTGAGCTTTTGGAAGGCATCTTTTGCTATCCCAATGAATCTTCGGATTTCAATGTCACTTCTCTGTTAAAACTCCTCCCAGATATTTAAATTGTTACTGCTTACCTTAAAACTCTGACTTTTTTAAATTTGTGTTTGAGCCCTTGCCAAAGTGGAAAATACATAACTACCTTAGTAATGAGTCCAGTCTATGCTATCTCTTTCAGATGTTAAATATATGTGTAATTTTTGTTTCCATTTCCTCTAAAATGTTCCAGTCCATAGTATTCTCAGCATCCTTCTGTAGAACCACCTTTCTGTTGTTTCAAGTCCTTTTGAGGGATGAAATATGCAACATCAAAGAAATTTTATTTTGTCATTCAACTACCAATGCATACCTAGAAAAGTTATAGAACTTTAAAAAGAAAAAAAAAAGTTTGCAAAGACACCCTGTTGGCATCTTTAAATAATGTATTTTCAATAGGTTTTTTCAGCATTGTTCAAGAGCAAAACACACTGATGGGGAATTTTTAGATTTTTTCCAATTGTATTTAAGTGCAGTATAACTTATAGCAAAGTAAAATAAGTGTCTATATTGAAGCAAATCATATTTCCTTTTCATTGATGTGAACCAATGATTGCCTTCTTACTTGGTTTTGATTCCATGTTAAATATAGTTTGCTCCAAGAACCAGATACCAACAACATTTATTTAATGAATACTCAACAAATATTACATAAAAATAGGATTTAATTTGCTTTTACGGTACTTTTTTAAACAGAACACAATGTAAAAATAAGAAAATGTCAATATTTTCTTTTTGTTAACAACATCCTGAAGGGACATGGCATATAAAAGTGCTACAAATTATGAAATTTAAATGTTTATCATGTGGAGTAGATAAAAAAATATTGTGTTCCTTGCCCACACCCCACCAGAAAAACAAAGATATAATGATTTCTCTTCACTAACACTAGTTTAATCTAGTATAAGGTTCTCAAATGTGTAGCAACCAGTGAAGCAAAACTCACATGCTAATCATTACTTTGAGATGACATGTACACACATACACACAATATATATAATTTCCTGATAATTGTTTTGAAATTAATGAAATAATTCAACAGTTACAACAGCAAATTAAATGCAATTATCTAAACTCAAAACAAGTTACAAACAAATATTTTCTTTGTCATTTAAGCATGCATTAAAAAAAAAGTTAATTAAAGAAGAAATTAATAAAAAAAAAACAGAATAGACAATATTTTTCAAAAGTTTAGAAAACTCCAGAATATTCAAGAGTATTAGCCTCTAGATAAGTCATCTTTGAACCTGGAAATAACATTGTTCTATTATCTTTTGACACTCACAACTGAAAGATAAAGAAAAGTAATAATGAGAGAGTATCAAGAGATGAGAAAAAGTACCACACCTGGCCAGGACAACCACATTCTTGGCTTTCAAGGTAACACCTCCACCACCTGGCTAGCCTGCATTGGGCTAACAACTCAGACAGGTGAATCCTATTATTATTATTAATTACAATACCCTGGAGAACTAACCAGCCAAAACACAATTGAGGAGGAGCATAAGGATGCAAAAAGAACCACTGAATAATATTAAGATGTCACATCTTAGAATTTCAGAAAAAAATTGCTCCGAGTCATATTTATTTATTTTCTTTATTATATTATTACATATTTTCTATTTATTCAAATATACTTTTTATTTATTTATTATCATTTCTATTTGTTTATTCTTTAGGCTTTGTTATTAGACATTGATTGTTGTTTAAAAAGCAACAACTGGTGATCTTATTTTATTACAAATACTTTATATTTTATTAGTCAGTACTAAATTGGCAGCTAGGTATTATCCTTCTACAGATGCTAACAGTTTCTTTTCTCATACTTCTCACTAATGGAACTCTCTTCTGGTTTCTTGTTTTCCAGTCAAATTTGATCTTCAAAAATGCAAATGTGATTTCAATAATTATCTTTTGTCTTCTTAATTTGTGTTCTTTTATTGTTCTTTCTACATAATAATGTTTTTCTATTTCTCATATTCTTTCACACTCAGTAACCCCTTGCATCTTAGTGGCTATATAGTCTTGCTTGGGGTAAAAGGATTATAAATATATATTATTATGAATTATTATATTTTTATATTACTTTATTATGAATATTTAATGTTATATTTGTTAATTTATTCATACATTGATATGAATAACTGAGTTTTGTTTATGTTTTAACATAACATTTGTTTTTGTTTTTTTTTTAAGGAAGAGGACATATCTTCAAATTTGTGGGGGAGGCATTTCAAATTCTAATGTTTATCTAATACTTATTTTTATTATTGCTCAAAGTTTAAATGGTTTTAATAACAATAATTTTAATAGTTTTATATACACCATTGTGCAAATTAATTAAAACAACTTTTTAGTTTCCTTTCTGTAGGTGTAAGCATTCTGAAAGCAAAGGAAAATCACTGTAAGTACAGACTCGAATATCAGGGACAGAAAGAAATGCTGAAAACTTGATTCGCCGATACTATCTTGAATCACAATGCGTGTAACCAGTCAGAAAAATAATTCACTCTCTAACAAACGCCAAAGCCAAAAATGCCTGAATTTTCCGCCCACGGGAAAATGTCCCACCAGCTTTCCACATAACAAAAACACGCTGCATCGTGTCATGTGTCTGGGAATGTCCGGGAGCTCACTTCCACGTTTCCAGTAAAGCATGTTATGCTCCCACCAGACCTGCAAGCCGAGCACACGAGCACTATCTTCCAGTCGTTCTGGGTTCTTACATTCGAGCCCAAAGTCAGCAAGATGCTTTCTCACCTGTGCAGCGGGTACTAAAGTTTCGTTGATGTAGATGTCGTCAATGTAAGCTGACGTCGCTTGATGAATTGTCTCATCCTGGGATAGCACAGCATCCACGATGGCTTTCATGATGACCTACTTTTTGACATTGGAAGCATCGTAGTTCGAGACGTGCCTTTCAGGTCATAAAGTAGGTCATATTGCGTCAAAGTAAGCGCTGAAATAGCTTACACTTTCTTTCACCATACAGTCAGTTTTAGACCCATTGGAGTGACAGGGTTTAATTGATTTCTACTTTTTCCCTCAGATTAGGTCATTTGCAGTGGTGTGCAGTAATATGAATCTATTTTGTGGGCATGTGATGAAATTTGTTTGGCCTTGAAAAATATTGTATCATCTGTGATTGCATCAAATTTTTATCACACCCAGACACTATTGTTTTGATTGTTGATTAGTTGTCCTACAGCCATTGTCAGTGATTGATGTTGCTTCAAGGAAGCATACAAAAACTGTAACACTGCATGAACACACTGGCAAGCCTTACTACTGAAAGTAATATAGACTGGCCCAGAAACTCTGCTGTTTTAAATCCAATTGAAAATATGTGGTCAATCTGCAAGGAATGACTTCATGGAATGAACATACAAAGTATTAACATGTGCACTGGAAAAATACAAAAACAGTAAATAATGAAATTCTTCATTTTGTTTTAATTAATTTGCACAATGGTGTATATTTGGGGTTTGTTTTCTATTATTACATATTATTTTTTATTATTTATTGATTAATGTTATTTATCAATTATATATATTTTATCATAATAGTAGTAATAATTGATATGTTTGATGACAATCTATTTGCTCTGATGTCCTGTGTAAAAAAATATTTCCTTTGTCGGGGAGGAATAGCACTCCAAACAGAGGGGCAGTTCTACTCGTTTGGGAGCAGCTCATCCACATTGGATCTCATCTGGGATCTAAATCTCACCTGTAGCTCTAAATAGATGTTTGCATGCAACAGTAGCCACACCTCAGTAAACCCCTTCAACTGGTGGGCAAAACGGGTGAGGGTAGTCAACAGGTTCAAATCCTTGATAATTTTGGGTTTCTCAGCCATATTGCATGTGAAGACATTCCTAAAAGAGTTAGGCAGATGAGATCACCTACAGATCCAATGGCCATGAAAGTGAGTTCAATAAGTTCTGTAGAGTGCTTAAGAGAATGGACTTGACATGGAAAAGTTCTGGTACTGCAGCCTGGAAATTTCCAGTTGTACTAATTCATTATGCCACTAGATAAGAACTCCCCAAGCTGAGAGAATGGGATTATCCCAGTGAAACAATTTTCCCCACTTTAAGTTCTTCATGCAAAGGTCTGTTTTGAAAATTCACTGATGAGTTGCAAGACAAAAGTTATCTTTGAACCCAAAGACCAATCATGATGCGATGGTGATTGAGGATATGACTAAGTTTATAAAACTGTTTATGGAAACACATTTTGCCAATCAAAAAAGACAATAAATTTGAGCAAATTCAATAAAAGAAATTGTTTCTGTAAGTTTTGATTTATTTTTGAAATATGTTCACCTATTGTCCTGCTCACACTCCTTCCCAGTCTTTGAAACAGGAGTAGAGGTTTATCCTTTGTTTCCTATTTAGGATTGAGTCTGTGGTTACTTTTAAAGTTTTATCATTCTCTTTCATTCCCTGTAGTCCCTAGCATTATTGCCTTACTTGAGGTAACTTGAAAAAAAAAAAAAAAAGAAAAAGAAAGAAAGAAGACCATTTTTAATAATAGAAAAAGTGAATGTAGCTAAATTGCCACAATTTGATTTTTTTATTTGTTAAAAACCCATGGGCATTTCATTTGGAGCAGCCAAGTTTTGAAACATACAAAACATTTTCTAAATAGCAAGAGGCAATCTCATCAAGACAACATCAATTACAAAACAAAACAAGTTTATAGGTAAAAAAAAAAATCATTTTTTGCTGACTAACATTTTCTTTCAAAGAAATTACAATAAAAGAAAAAATAAAATCAGCAAAAATCCCAAATAAAAAAAAAAAAATTGGTTTATAATGATTTCAAATAGTAATAAAGCTTTTGTTATTTAACTGAAACTAAATTAAAAAGAAAATTTTAAAGGTGAAAGGAATCATTTTTATAAATAATGAAATAATCTATTTTCTAAAATACATTGAGTGTGTTTCAGTCAATGCTTGCTTTGGTTCTATTTTAAACTTATGAATTAATACAAATAAAATATTTATTTAGCAAATAGTTTTCGCCCAAACAGAATAGGTAGAGATTAAATAAAAGCTTTTGGAAATGACAGGATGCAACCCATTGATAAAGGGCAAAATGTCCATAAGTCAACCAACAGAGAAACAAAATGTGAAAATTCTTATCTGAAATTATTGAATAAAGTCAACTTTACCTCAGAACTTCAGAGCACAGTGGATTAAATATTGATGCCTGTTCATGAAAATACATCAACAAATATATACAATTATTCTCACCTGACTTTTCAAGTAAGCCAGTCTTTTTCTTTTATCAGCCATGTGGGCCATAATGGCTCTCCCCAACTTCCTTTCTTTTGTTTCACTAAGCAATGTTTATCGTTTTACTATCATTCCCAGTCCATTTTCTGCCAACTATTTACACAGGCTTGTTAGATACGTTACTCAATGTTTGTCTATGTTTCTTGCCTTCAACATATCATGTGAGCATAGTATTCTCCAAGCCCCCTTTCCTCATTATATGTCGCATAAATTTCAAGTCTCTTATCCTAAGCACACATGTCTCTTTCCTCCTATAACCCTAATAAGGAAAAAGAAAAAAACTTATGCTAGTGTCATATGATACCAGATTTTCATCATCATTTTACACAGGTATCAATATTTAGACAGTGCAATGTGTGTGTGAGTGTGTGTATATATTATATATATATATATATATATATATATATATATATATATATATATATATATATATATATATATATATTTTATACAAATATAAAATTTGTCACTTAATTGATTGATGTTATATTCAACACATCTACTTTAGAGTTTTGTAGCTGAATCTTTTTGTAAGTGTTCCATCAACTCATCATGAGGTATCAACAGTCTCTGTCAATTTTATCATTCTCTTTATTTTCATATTAAGTTAAAAAAATAATAATTTATGCACTTTTTTTATTGTCATTAGGTTGGTTTTTCTTCTTTGTGTGCACATGTGTATGCATGTACACCTGTACATGTGTATGCATGTACACCTGTACATGTGAACACATGTAGGATGTTGTGGTTATTTCTCTTTTTATAATTTCTTTATCTCCTTATACTATCTCGTTCTTTCTTTTCTCTATCTTTTGATCCTCAGTTTTAAAAGATGATGTAACAATGTTATATCCAATTTCAGCAATGACTTTGATTTAGGCTAAGTTTCCTGAATATTCTGGGGTTTTCTAAACTTCTGAAAATAAATGTATTCCATCTTGTTTTCTTTTTTAAATAATTTATTTTTTTAATTAATGATAAAATGGACATAAGGTATATTGTATTTTCCCAATTTTCAAATAAAGTGTTGAATATTGCACTCAAAGTTATCAATAAGTTGTCTGAAGTTCATATTTTGTTATTGTTTTGTTCAAGTATTTAGTATTTCCAAAGAATACCAGAATGTAGACAAAGTAATTCTAATAACTACACAGAAACCACATTTTTTCTTGATAATGACTGCGATGGTTAAATGTACTTGAACAAAAATAAAAAAAAATATGAACTTTGGACAGTTTATCCATAACTTTGAGCACTATACTTGACGTTTTATTTGAAAATTGGAAAAATACAATAAAAACTTAAACTGTCAGAACTTGTTGGTTCTTTTTAATCAAAATTTGTTTGGATATAGATTATAAGAATACAAGAAAAATTAAATAAAAAAGCTTAACTATGGTACCTTGTTTGCCGTAATTAATAAAACTTGTATAAAAGAGGGTTTGCTACCCAAATACGTATTTTTTTCTTTTATATAAGAGGAAGCTGAAGAGTTCTCAGCCTGATCCACTTTATTTTGAATTCCCTTTACAGGGGATGCTGAAAAATTCACAATCTAACCAAAAAGATACTCAATACTAAATTCTTGTAATTGGTCAAATTTTGGGAAGTAGTTCTTGTATAGTTGTGTGTGCTTAAACACTTTTTCACAAAGCACACACACATATACAACACTGATCACTGGCAGAAGTTTCATTGATTGACACACTCTGATGGGAAGCAGAAGAGACAAAAGTGACAATTAGCCAAACCAGTGAACCGTTATTCTCTGATCCTATGCCAAAGAGTTGATCTCTATATAAATAATCTTCCTCTTTTATACACCAGTCCTGTACTATATGTCTTTTAAATAAGCCTGACAGAAATCTACATTTTGTATAAAATCTGTTCAAGAACTGTTCAGATATTCAATGGAAACACGGGAGAAATCAAGCGGTTCTAATGATATGAATTGATCAGAATTTTAAAATTAAACTAATACAAAAGATTCTCAAAATATTTGAATATTTTCAGTTACAAAAGAGACAAGAAATAAAATTCACTGAATATAAAACTTGATTTTAAATTATTTTTTATTTCCACTTAATGATCTCTAGAATTTAAGATGAAAATGCTCGGGGCGGATTTTTAACTTTAAATTTTATCAAACTAAACCTATAAAAAGAGAAAGACAAAATTTTAAAGAATTTTATATTAAACTTCAAGTTCAACCATTATTTTAAAATGTAATTCATTACAAAATTAAAACAAAGGTTACTTTTTTTGACAATTATCAAATTTGATACAGGGATTACGTTTCATGCATAAGTTTGAAAAAAGCCTCCAATTTTAAGCAAGTTTTTGAAATTTTTCAAAAGCAACAAAAAATATAATTGCATTTGCCTTTTTAAAATTCACAAACCAAACATTATAAAATTCAGTTTAAAACTCATGATTTTCCAATATTCAGCATGTAGAATTATAAAGAAAGAAATTGTTCTTGTCTAATGTGGAACAACTTAGAATCATGAAGATAGGACCTGTTCTTGTCTAATCTTGAACCACTTGGAATCATGAAGAAAGGACCTGTTCTTGTCTAATCTTGAACCACTTGGAATCATGAAGAAAGGACCTATTCTTGTCTAATCTTGAACCACTTGGAATCGTGAAGAAAGAACCTGTTCTTGTCTAATCTTGAACCACTTGGAATCATGAAGAGAGGACCTGTTCTTGTCTAATCTTGAACCACTTGGAATCATGAAGAGAGGACCTGTTCTTGTCTAATCTTGAACCACTTGGAATCATGAAGACAGAACCTATTCTTGTCTAATCTTGAACCACTTGGAATCATGAAGAAAGCACCTGTTCTTGTCTAATATTGGACAAGTTGGAATCTTGAACCACTTGTTAACTGACTCAAAAAACACTCACTATATAATGGTTTTAATGCACATATGCAAATCCTCCAATTGGTAAATCTGGTTCCCTCTCTCAAACTTTACCAATTATATATGACAGAAAGAGATGATTTCAGTTTCATAATAGAGACATGCATACTTCCTTCATTGCAAATGTCATTGACAAGCAGACAAGCTTGTTATATGGTAAGTTGGTATTTTCTGCACACCAATCCTGCTAGTAGGTAGATGTTTATTTTCACAAAGTTAACAGTGGCAATATCCACATGTGACAAGTAGATTGGCTTTTTGATCTGTGTCCATATAGCAGTTTTAAATTTTTTTTAAAATCATAAACAAAGGATTCAGATATTAGATTTAACATATTCTTAAGGATATGGAGCAGGCCAAATACTATGATTGCTGCTATTTTACAAATTCTGAAATTAAAGTATTTGTTCTTACCAGCTTACCAATACTAAAGTGTTGGAGTCATTCAAACCTAAATGGTCAGAATAAATTAAATCTAAGGAAACAACACTACAGAGGAAACAAAAAAATTAAATACTGTCAAATAAATGGGTTCATCATGGAGTAATGATGAAAAAGCTTATCTAGCAAATAGTTATTTTGAGTCCAATTGATGCTTGGAGACTTACAGCAAAGGCCTTGTTCCTACTATGATAAACTTAGCAGATATTGTTGAAAATCATTGCAACGTCTGGTCTGGTGCTTCTGCTACATATCTTGAGATTCTAGAGAAAATGCAAAGACATCTGCAGTATTATCAGTCCCAACCTAGCATCTCAGTCTCAATCACTTTCCTATCACCATAACATAGCTTCTCTGTGACTTTTCTATAAATATTTTCAAGGCAACTGTTCTGAGCTTACTTCTTTCGTATATCAACTTCATGGATTTAAGTGTAATACTAGATTGGCAGGTAGGTCTTGTAATGTAACTGGTGAAATGGCTCAATGTAACCGTAAGTTCTATGCTAGTGGTTTCTTCTATTGAACTTCTTGCCTGTGTGTTGTAGAGTAGTTTTCACAATGGAGGCTTGTATTTCACTGAGTCGGTCCTAAAAGGGTTCGACGTATAAAACATTAGGAACTTGAAATAATAGTTAATGATGCAGCAATCTAGTTGTGGTGGTTGGTTCTTTAATGTCCGACATCGACTGACACACCAACTCCACTGAGCTCCCTGGCGACTGCTACTACTACTACTTATTATAAGTGGGACAGTCTATTAACAATAGAATAGGTGTGTTTCTAGTATAACACTGTGGAAGTCTTTTCCAGCTTCTTCCTTTCCTGTCACCTATGATTTTCAAAAGTTTAACTGCACCATCAATTGTCATGATCTAAATCCAGTTCTTTTATTGTCCTTTCTTTTAATCCTGGCTAAAATATTTACATTTTTCTCATTGATGCTGGTGGTCAGTGTTCAAGCTCAGGTAAAACACCAGGATTACAGATGTCGATTTTCTAGGCAGGCATACAAGCTTCTCCCGCTTTAGAACATTTTTGTTTAACAATCTAAGTCTATCTCTCCACAACTTGGCCTTGTATTATTAGCAAATATCAGGACAAGCAGGCAGGTCCCTTCATACCCGACTGCTGCAATATTGTCTCCCCCACTATACTATACTAAATTAGACATAGTAACTGACAAGATTGTAAAATAAGATTCATCACCTGCAAAGGCTGTGTAAACATTTTTGTGCTGTTTAAGGGGAGGTGGGAGGTATTTACAAAGTTAAAACTGAATTTTTAAAATGGTTGGATCCTTTTTGTATTCTTTCAGAAAATACGACAGAAACTTTAGAAAATAAACTTAAAATCAAATTTAAGTCATGAGGTTTTTTTCATTCTTAAGTACTTTGTTTAATTAACGTCAATTCTTGAATGAAAAATAGTGAATAATATTTGTTTTGAAACACTTACATAAGCAGTCAGCAGCTTCAGATCAGCAGGAAAAGAAAAAAATAATAATAAAGAGATAAGTAATTTTTTTTTACAATTAAAAAATAAATAAATTTTTATCATACATTATGGTAAGTGAATTATTTTGCAGTTCCATAAAGTCATGATTTCAATTAACAATACTTGAAATGCTGTGAAAGAAATTGCTTACCAGGCTCATAAATTTCTCAATTGAAATCTGTTAGTAAGAATATAAGCATTGTCTTGTTTCTATGTACAATGTATAATAAGTGCAGATTTTAACACAAAAAAGAATAAAACTACCTTTCTGTCTAACAGATTTCAATTTGTCTATTTATAAACACAAACACAGCTTAATTACATACTTTTGTTTGAGTCATGAGGTTAAAAGAACAGCTAATTGAAAATTGGAGATTTGAAAATTGACTTTTTGACAAGAGAACTGTTAAAATAATTTACTTACCATTAAGGAAAATAAATGCTATGTGTAAGGGTTTTGCGATAATTAATAAACTTGACAAATATTAAATATAAACTCCGATTAAATAACTGAAGTAAAAATGAGATTTGATTACTTTAGCATAAAATGGAACCGAAATGAACAAATGTATTTAAAACCCAACAGATGAAATTATCTAATAATTGTTTATATTTAATATAATTCTATGTAATATACCAACCCAACATTGTATAGAAGGATTTGATATATTTTTAAGAAATCAGTTTATTGTAAAGAGAACACAACAGCACAGTTGTAACTAGGAACTTGAAGACAAGTTTTTAGCTTTCTCCAATCACCAGAAATAGTACTGAATATTAAAATGACATAAAACAACTATAAGGCTTTGAAAAAAATAGAAAATTCCATTTCAAATACAGAAAACAAAAACAACAAAAGATAATGATAAAAGTAAAAAGTATGTTTTATAAGTAATTTTGGAAAATACTGCATTCTCATAAACAAGAATTGATTTGAATTCTTTTTTTTTTTTACAGTTTATCAACCCTTGCAGATTATTTAAAGCCCATTTATATTTTGGATTGTAATAATAATTATTTATTTTGTGAGTAAATATCACATTAATAACTTTTGGATAATAACAATGATTTTTCTAGATATGTCATACTATTTAATCCATAGCTGGGAGATGGACTCATATGTTTATCAATGGTATTTGCACATAAGTGAATGTAACAAACCTGACTAGAATTCAAACTCAGCTTTTCAATTTCTGATTCCGAGCCACTATCCATTAGACCAACTGCACATTTCCAGATGAGGACAATGAAAATTTAACATTCTAGCAACTGTAGCAGGGTCAAAAATCAAAACAAAAAAAAAAACAGTAATTGCATATAAAAATAAGGAAGAGATGTATGGACTTGGAATGCACACAGATCTTTTAACACAAAGCAAAGACAGTACTGTTTGTATTTGCATTTGTAGGCATCTGTTTATCTTGCAAGACAAAGATAGCACCTGGTTTGGTCATAATTCAATCCCTTGATGGAGATACTGGAGGAACACTCCAGGGCACAGCCCTGGATGATGTTATACACAGGCCATGCACTGCACTGACCCGACAAGATCAAAAGGAACACCGGACATTACATTTGGTACCAGTTTGGCTGCACACGTTGGTGTAATGTTGTCAGTGTTAACAGTCAATCACCTTCAAGAATCTGCTCCCGATTTTCTGTCTGCATTTCTTTCTTTAGCCTTTTTTACATTTGGATATGGCCACAAGGCAGTAGAGGTTTAAAAATCAAGGTTTTCCTTCACCAAGATGATAAGCTCCATCTACCTGAAGCAGATGGTTATGAGGCAACAATGGTCTGTCTTAATCTCTTCTCTGGCTTGGAATGGTACTTAATTGTCAGATATATATGCCAAGAGAGTATTTTATAGACAGTGGGAGTGTGTCCCCACTACCACCTCCAACTATGACAACTTTTGAAACAGATATATTTTTAAACACAGTACTAGATTGTCGGATATTTCTCATCATTTTACAGTTGAAATTGCTTGATGTAACTAAGTTTTATTCTAACAGTTCCTTCTTTCACACTTCTCAGTTGTGGAAATATCTTCCAGCTTCTTGATTTTCAGTTGAATTTGATGTTCAAAAATTCAAATGTAATGTCAGTTGTTATCTATTGTCTTCTTAATTCCTGTTCTTTTATTGTTATCACCTTAAGTGTTTTTTCATCAAATTCTCTCATACTCAGTGACCCCTTGCATCTTTCTTAGTGGCTTTATTGCATTACTGTTAAAAAAATATATAAACATTGCAGATATTTTAAGACACTTTTATGTTTATACATTCTTTTTATAGATACAAATATTTAAGTAAATGCTCTGTTTATAATAAATAGTATTAAACAACATTTACTGGCCTGAATGTCCGAGAAATTTTCATAGAAAATATTCATCTTTCTGACAGGAATCGAACATGTATCCTATACAGAACCATCATATAGCTTGACGTGCCTTTAACCAGTTCGGTTAGCAAGGTCGATTTTACTGTCTTTTAAAGATACGTCAGGCTACATGACGGTTCGGTATAGGATACAGGTTCGATTCTTGTAGGAGGATGAATATTTTCTATGAAAATTTCTTGGACATTCAGGCCGGTAAATGTTGTTTAATACTGTTTATTATAAACAGAGCATTTACTTAAATATTTGTATCTATAAAAAGAATGTATAAACATAAAAATGTCTTAAAATAATTGTTGGACTTTGTCCATTTCATAATGTGTGATTACAGATATTACATATTTTAGAAGCTCCCCGCAAAATAATAGTTTATATATATAAAATAATAAATTTGAGTATGTGATACCGACAATGTCTAAATGTCAATAATATATTACAAACAGTATTTAGAAAAATACTATGACAAATTGGAAAAAAGTATTTTATAGACAGTATAATAGTTTTTAAAAAAAAGTTCTTTCAGAAATTTGGAAACTACCAACAACTCTCATTTTGTGCGCATGTGTAGATGTGACAACATCAACAAAGCCCAGTTCAATGAAATGTGCCACAAAATCTTTTTCCACTTTGCCATACTATATATATATATATATATATATATATATATATATATATATAAAAGCCATCATACATTGAGTGCTGGTGTTAATAAAATAGTGCTTTATGCAACATAACAGAGCTATATAAATTGGGATTTAAACCTAAAATGTTCATAGATTATGAAGCCATTATTTATTATATATAATGAAAATAATTTTGACACCCTTTTGGACAGTACCTACACCTAAACAATCAATTGATAAAGAATGTACAAGAGTAGAAAATATGAAGTTGATAAATACAACTTTAGGTAAGCAAAAACAGAAAGAAAAAAATAAGACAATGATCTTCAGGTTAGTTGTACTAAAACAAATATAAATACTAATACAGAAAAACCCAGTAACTTGGTAAAAAAGTTGAAAGAAATAATAATCAAGACTATATATATAAAATACAAATATAATAATCATAATAACATATATAATAAAAGAAATAATTTGCAAATTATATTAAATTATTGTATTACGTTAAGCAATATTTACATTTTTTTCAGTTAAACTTATATCCATTATATTTTTGACACTGAAACAAATGTCATCTCTCCATGTGTTCAGACAGCCATATTAGCTTTAAACCCAAAAATATTGCCTGCCAAAGGTTTTACTGTGATGTCACATTTAATATGTTTTTATGACATGAGGGAGAAAAATAATTAGCAATATCCAGTAATTTGTACAAATATAATCTTTCCAAATTTGTAAACTTACAGATTTTAAATGTGCAAAATAAACAAAAAAAAAACAAAAAGACAAGGTCATGACAGTTTTATGTAAAATATAAGAACATAGTAGATAACATGACGTCATGGTGTTGTTATAACAACATGACAACAAACAGATTCAAATATCAACTGTCAATATCTTATTTCCAGGCATTTCAGCAAACAAATATCACAAAATATTTTTCTCTTGTTATTATTAACAAGCAGAGACAAGCATTAGAAATGGACTTACATTCACTTCATCCAAATTAACATTTGTTTTTGGGGTTTTTTTTTATGTTGCGTTTCTTGTTTCTGATAGAAAAGGGCAGCATGAAGACAATATATAACAAAAAAGCAGATTATTTTTTTTTTTCAGAACAAATGGTGGCACAGCAAAGTCTTGAATTGGCAGGGAGATGCAAGTTCTATAGCAACTTTGAAAAAAAGAAAAAATTAAAAAAGGAAAAAAATAATCAGTAATTCTCTACTTTTTAAATCTCCAGGATTTTTTCATTAATATGTATGTACATTATTTATATTCTTTTATATGCCATGTCCTTTCTGGATGTGACAGATCCTGGCTCTCCATGACTTCCTATCTTTTTTTTTGCTGTTAATATTTCTTGCTCCATTTCACATTCTTCTTTGTTTTTGTATTTTTTGTTCTACTGTTCCTTTACTCAAAATTATTCTCTTGCCTTGAATATATGCCGTGAGAATGCTAAATTCGCCAAACCTTCTTTCCCCATTATTTTTGCCTCTTTCCCTTAAGCAACAGTTTCTTTTTCCAGTCTAGTCACACCCACTCACATTCGAGCATCCTTATTCCCTTTCTCCCCTTGGTAGCGGAGATGGCAGTGAAAGACCAGCCTAGTCCTGAAGAGTCATGAGCAGGAGTCACAGAGGAGTAGGGGAGTTTCTTTGTTATTCCTAAAGCTTTTCTTTCTTACATTTTCTGTCAATAGCTTTCTCAATGAGTCAATAGTTAGCAGTAGATCCATATCTCTATTTGTTCAAGTCACATCTTCATTCACAAAGAAATTATTCGAGATTAGATATTATATAGCAGCCCAGCAAGGCTCAACCAAGAAACTAAAAAATTCAGATGTATGGTCAAATTGGTTGGATTTGGGAAATTAGGTCAGGCCAAGAAATCTTCAGGATCTGTGTGTGTGTGTGTGTGTGTTGATAGGTGTAAAAAATTCAGATGTAAATAAATGTATCTACAAAGACAATATTAATAAAAGAAATGACAAGAGGAAAACCTTTCAGGCAGACCTGTTTCATTCCATTTAAAAATATATGATAAAAATAAAGTTTTAAAGTATTCTATATTTATGGATAAACATGCTCACTATCAGTGATAGAGTGTCTGTAAATATAAACAAATAAGGTAACCAAGCACCCCTAAATAATCAAATAAATTAACAAACAAAAAAATCAAAACAAATAACTTAAGCAAATAAACAAATTAACAAACTATGAATAAGCACATAAAACACATCTAAAAATAATAATAGTGCAATTTAAGAAAAGATAAAGAAAAGAAAAAACATTGACAATGTTAAACAATATTTCAACAAAATGTTTGTCTTCTTCAATTTATATTGAAACATTTTTTTCAAGTATCAAAAATGTATAAATTTACAAAAAAGTCTTTATACAAACATTGCTTGAGATGATGATCATATTAAGCACATTTTTGTTGCACGCCTTTACGCAGGCAGCATTTCATTCTTTTTGATGTGTTTATTATCAGTACAGCCATTTTTTTTTCATTAGAAGACAAGCAATGTACATATTTAAACAATTAAAAAAATATATATAAATCTACAAAAAATTATAAGTTTAAGATTTATTACTGATACAGTAATTGTGACACAAGGCTGAAAAAAGTGGGGGAAACTTTTCAAGGTTAGTCATCACTAGCTGTCTTATATCTAGCTAATCGGATTTACGACCCATTTAATTCTTTACAATATACTCAGCAACCATAAGAATTTATTTGTCACCAATCACGCCTTCATACACCAAAATACCTCACACACACTTAGCAACTAATGGGAAAAAAACCACGTCATGAGTTAAAAATCCTAATATGTACAATTGCATATAAAATATATATATTTTTTTTATCATAAAATTATAAGTCTTTGTACAAATGTTGCTTGTCTTGTAATGAAAAATGGCTGTACTGGTAATGAACATGCCAATGGCCACAGGTATGATGTCAGGCACAATAATGGGACATCAACAGAGTTTGCTGAACATTTTATCACAAACGATTGTAATTTTGATAAACATCTGAAAGTGCACATTCGGAAAAAATGTTCAGAATCTACCGACCTGCCAATCCTTAAAATGCATGAGGATGGTTACGAAGCAAATTACTAACTTCCCAACCCAGTTTAATGAATAGAATGGCACAGAGTTCCATAAGATTTATACTAATCTGTTTGATTAATTCCTCTTAGTAACTAATCAACTGATGAAAAATTTCAAGATGACCAAGATCACCATCCTATTAAGCACGTTTCAGTTGAAATGCCTTCACATGGGTGGAATTTCATTCATTTTGACACGTTCATTACCAGTACAGCCGTTTTTCATTACAAGACAAGCTAAGTTGGTACAAAGACTTATTGTAATTTTTTGTAGATTTATATATTTTTATACTATTTAAATATAACTTGAAGAAGACAGACATTCTGTTGAAACATTGTTCAGCAAAGTGCTTCTTCTTTTCTTTATCTTTTCTTAAATTGCGCTCTTCTTTTTAATTGTTGAAAAATATTTGAAGATTTATGCCAATCATTTTTGTTAGTAATAATAATAATAATAATAATAATCAACAACAAATAGTTAAGTAAATCAATAATAAATAATGAGTAAAAAGAGTAGTTAAATGAGTTTGTATTTCTGAGATGCTGCTAGTACAATACCGAATGCTCCTTCTGAAGACATTGTTTTGAATTCACATGCATGTCACCAGCATAAAAATCACCATCCCCTTCTTACTGCTCCAGCCCTTTTTATTATGTGAAAACCACGGCTAACTGACCAATCAGCGTTCTTGGCTTCATCTTCAGTCACACAGTCAAATGACATCCTCTAGTCCAACCAATCAGCATCTGAATTGCTCTGGGTCAAACCACGCTAAACTGTATAAAAACCAACATTTTCAGAATAACTGAGGAGGAGGGGAGAGATTCATGCCATTTTCAAAGGAACAAAATGTTGCAGCTATATGTCATGTATTGAGGTAAGGAAGTTATTATTTTCTTTTACACCAGATGCAAGGACTCTGACACGTTTACTTCAATGTAATTGTTCACTACACTACAAAAAGTTAATAAACAACATTAAAAAAATAGCTACAAATAACTGCATTCGGATCAACAATTTATTTCTGCTCACATGCCTCTAGAATAATTTGAAACATAACCATTAAGACCCATCCAAAAACCAGTAGGATAATACAATAGACCTTGCCTTTTATAATACACTACTGACCAGCATATATAAATAGTCAAACCAAAACACAGTACACTGAAGATTGTATTCAGGAATGAAACAGGATGTCTCTGTTCAGTGTTGAAAGTTCTTACTCTTATATTTAAATATATATGAATATATATTTTTTTTATATATCAAGAACAAAATTGGAGAAAAATGAATGACAAAGTGGAAAAAATTTTCTTGTGGTGCATTTTGTCCTCTAGGACTTCTTTGGATTAAATTTGAATAAAGGATGAAACATGTCACAAGAAAACTTTGTCCTACATTTTTCTCGCTCTCTCAACATATATTATTTTAAGGTATGCTATATTTATGGGTTAAAGTGCTCAATAGCAGAGATGAATCATGTGTAAATATAAAAGTGGACATGAAGATCAATACAAGTGACAACAGTCTGTTTCATGATTGAATAAAATTTTCAGGCCTGATAACCAGAGTTATAATATTCCTTAAATCAAGAATTTTTAGATCTGGTTAGCTGACTTAAGGGTTTTGTGCTTGATTATGTTTGATAAATCTATTGAATTTATCAGATGTCAAATTCATACTCTTTTGGAATGAATCAATGGCCGGTTACTAATTTCTGAGCATACCTGTCTGCTAGGGTGGCTAGCAAATCCCTATTACAGATGCCCACTCAAAAATCCACTGTGGTTTATACTACCAACAATGCTGAATAGACATTAGTTACAGTTTCTGGGATAGAGAGCATAATCTAGAGGTTTTTGTTTTGTTCTTTTTTAACAGTAAGGTTCACCCTGTACAAAGCCCATGGGCCACTCAATTTAGAAGGTTACATTAAGAGGAAGTTTATACATATAAATACATATAGGAGGGGAAGATAACAGTTAACCCTAGACTTCAACAGGTTAAGAAGATTGTAGTAATTAGGGAACTATCCTCGTGGGAGTTCCACAGAGAAGTGGTTTGTGGGAAAAAGCTGTTCAAGTCGAACTTGCTTCTAACCAGTGGAATACGGAGGTAATGAGGGTGGTTTATTATATTGTGAGTGGGCGTGGAGAGTCCTAGCTATGAAGGTTAGAACTGGTGTAACCAAGGAATTTAGTTCCATGGAAGTAGCAATAGAGTAGTGAGAGGCTTGCCACATCCTGCCAGTGGGAGAGAGACACTGGAGGGTAATCATTTTTTTGAACAAGGCCAGTATGTTCAAACCCTTGTGACTTTGTGCACACAAAACCATTATATATATATATATATATATATATATATATATTAAAGATAACAGACAACAAATGTCTATTATATTTGATCATGAGCCGTTCTAAGTCTCATATAGTTGCTTTAATTTGAGGAGAAAATAAAGACAAAAACTGCCCAACATTTGGATATTTTTTTATTATGCTGTTCCTTGATTTAAGCTTTCGACTCACATGAGCCATCTTCAGAGTGGTTATATGGACATTTAAACAAAGATATTCACCATCAAAGATGATATTCTGTTATGTTGATATACCAGATAACGATTATGGAATAGCAGATGCCGGTCATAAATTTGTGATGCAGTTCTATGACGTCATACTACATGAGAGAACAAAATATTAACAGCAGAAAAATATGTTTAGATGCAATGTAATGTGTTTTGACTAGTTTGAAATGTAATTTTGTTGATAGTGGGTTGCTTAGTTTTTAGTTATGTCTCCTGTTGATTTGTCAAAATTTAACTTTTTTTTTTAGAACTGAACTAAATGCTACACAATCCACATGCTTTGATTAATGTAATGAAGTCTTGTATAGAACCAAACACAATAATGCAGTGTGCTACAACATCTCCAAACAGCCCTGCTCAAGTTTGAAAAAGAGCCCAGTCTGCCCTTTGTCATTTATTTGCTTTATATATATCTGATGAGCTGTGATACAACGAAACAGTCTGTCTGTGGATGACTATGTTCTCGAAATAATTCGATTGCGCTCTCAGAGTAGAAGGGCTGATTTTATAAACAGTGGCTGCTGCTGTTAATACAATGCTCTTCTACTTGAATCAAGCTCTCCTAGCTACTGACGACTTTCGCATAATAAAAACATTAAAATTTCCCTTCCACTCTGCCATGCGATGATAGCTTGGGGATAAAATTTCTGATTGATGCCAAATTGGCCAGGTTTTGATCCTAGCCTGAAGCAATCAGATGTCTAGCCACACTGATGAGCTGTGATACAGCAAAACAGTTTGTCTATGCATGACTATATATATATATATATATATATATATATATATATATATATATATATATGTGTGTGTGTGTATTGAACACTGAGATCAAAATTGTGGATAAACTGTATGAAATTCATATTTCATTCTGTTTAGTTTAAGTGCTTTCAAATAGAATTTAGAAAAATAAAAACAATAAACAAACAAGCTTTATTAGTTGAATTTAACAAAACTAGTTTGGGAGAATCCATGCTGCCTAAATGCACCTTATATATAAAATGAAAATGTTCCTGCTAATACTTATGCATATGTGTGAATGTGTTGAAATGTTTGGGTATGCATATATATCTTACATACACATGTCTACCGAAATGAGTTAGCTCATTGAATTGATAAATACATATGACTCTGATCAAAGTAGAGACCAGAAGTAACATTTTTTTTTATTCTCTTTTCACAAAATGTTTCCAGAAAATATTCATAGAAATTTTCTTTTTCTTTTTAATAAAATATTCCTAAATTGGTTTTAATTGGGGGAAAAATAAAAAATAAAAGTTCAATATCTAAAAATAAAAAAAATCCTTCGACTCATTTTGTTGTGATAACATTCAATAACTTTTTGACTTTACAGGAAAGAAATTCCAAATAATTAACCAACTTAAAATAAATTTGAAAACTTAATAAACATAAATATTCAAGATTTCATTTGATAGCAATGTCCTTATTAGAGATATCTCCATAATTTTGGAAGATATGAGAGACACAAACAAGAACCATTTCGGATGGGAATCAAATCAATATTCTGTGAGGTACCCTGCTTCTTGAGAGTTAAATATTTGAGCAAAAGAACTTTCTTCAAGTGGTTTTGAAAATTAAGTTTTCACTTCTTTAGATGCAGGTGAAAGCCATTTTCTTGAACATGAATGAATGAACAAAAACAAACACTGATTTATGACTAGTCAGATGCTAAAAAAAGACAGTAGATAAAGCACTTCTCCTTAAAAACAGTGAGATGTAGTTTCTGCTCATAAACAGGGTTTTGATTTACTTTTTTTGTTATTAGTTTTTCAATACTGAAAAAAGAAAATCACAAAATCAAATATGTTTTTTTTAGAACCAAATTATTTTGTGGGGCATTTGGTGAAATAAAAAGGATTTCTTGGCAAAATGCTGACATTCAAATATCAATAAAAACTTTAGGTGGCATTTTGTGCATTCATACAATTCAGACAGGTCAACTTGCTATCAAAGTTTACAACCATATCACGTTGAATCATTGGTTCTTGTATAATCAGTGGAGATAAGCAACATCAAGCCTGGTCAGTACCTAGATGGGTAACTGCTTGAAAATATCAGGTCCAATAAACTTGGATGTACTGGAGGTGTGATGTATAATGGCTCGGAATTTGAACTCTGGTTTCCAATTTCAGTTGGGTTTTTTATATTCATTTGCACACAGGTACCCTTGAAAAGAAGTGTGATTCAACCTCTTCTCACACCCCAGCTATGGGTTAATTAGTAGATTTTGTATTAGTAAATCATTATTATCTAAAAAAAATATTAAAAAAAAAAGGGAAAATTCATACAATATAAAAAAAAATGTTGATAAAAAAGCCATAAAAAAAAATCAATCACCCCCCCACACACACTGATGAGTGTATATATTCCTACAGAACTCCATGCAGAGGCAGATAAGTTGAAAGTTTAGTTTTAGTTATCACTATTAATGCTTTATTACTTGATATTGAGCGCTTGAATTACGAAGACTGCCCACCTTAAAAGTGTTAACCAGTCAACCATTCCTTTATTGTTATATATGAGAGATATGTCTCATTGAATAATTTTGACAAGTTTTGTCTATGTATTTTCAATTGGATCCTTTCATAAAGCTTTTTGGTATCATTATTAAAGGAGAGAAAATCGCCATGTTGATACATATTTTATTCCAAGTACTTTTAACAGGACACAATGTTATCATCAGGCTGTTGTTTATTGCAAGACAAGTATTGTAGTGTCCATTTTCAAAGACAAAATTACTGTGTTCATCTGAAAGTTAAATTTTTTACTCGTCCAGTGAAGAACACTGAGTCAGTGCATCATTGCTAAAGGATTGTTTGTGCAGAGTTTTTAAGAAATAAGTAGTAAAAACTACTATTAATGCAAACCTTGAAAATGTTGCTATGTTGAAAGTACTCGGAATAAAATAATATGTATCAACATGGTGATTTTCTCTTCTTTTTCAATAATGACACCAAAAAGCTTGTCCATGAATATGAAAGGATCCAATTGAAAATAAGTAGACAAAAATTGTCTAAATTATTCAATGAAACGTCACAATGAAAAGATGCTGCCAAAATATATTTGTGTGTGTGTGTGTGTGTGTGAGATGTTGCACTTTGAGAGATGGTACTAATAAAATAGTACTTGATGTATAATAACAGAGCTATAATTTATATTAATAATAAATAGACATTTTGTTTTCCATCAGTAACACAACGCTGAGTTTCATGCACAATGCAACTGTCAGGTTCTGATTGAAAATTCAATCAATTGTATTTTATACATGAAACTCAGAGATTTCTTACCAATGTGCGGTTTATATATGGTAAATCCTTAAAGTGTGGGTGTTTTCAGATGGTATTCAGTGAGTTTTATTAATTTTTATTCGCACCACTGCAACAAGATAAAATCTGGAATAATTATAGGATTCTATTTAAGAGCACTATGTATCTGCAGCCCCCAAATACTTGCCCAGAAGAAGAAAGATACATAGAAAACTATTTCAAAGACCTCCAATATCCTTATTATTTCATCCACAATTCTGAGAGAAAAGCATACAAAATATACAACTGCAAAAAAGATAACACTATTAACAACCATAAACAAGATGAAAACAGACACATAATACTATATTTGAGCTCTATGACATCCACTCCCCATAACAATTTGTGTAATCTAAACAACATTAAAATAATTACAACCACATCCCAAACTATTATGGACATGACCAGAAGCAAAAGTACCCATAACAATAATAATTGTGAAGAAGGTATATATAAAATAAATTGCCAGAAGTGCTCCTCACAATGCATTGGGGAATTTGAAGAAATTTAAAAACAAATGTATCTATGAACACAAAAGGGATCTTATACAAAACAATTTATCAAATGCATTAGTTATACATAATAAATTCAATTACAACTTTTAATAAGTGTAACATTTTTTAGATCAAAGAGAAAGTAATTTACTTAGATGGAAAATGCTTGAGAACGTTACTGTCAAATCT
>CAHIKZ030000091.1:2492500-2545000 GCA_903632075.3 Acanthosepion pharaonis | reverse complement strand
CCTGTGCATGAGATTTTTTCAAGTGGGGGAAGATGACCGGGCTCAATCCCACACTCTAATAGCATGTACCCAAAAAGAACATTCAGTGATTCCCTTCTCCCAAGTGGATACCTTAACAAACTAAACACTTTATTCAATCTACAGAGATGAATGATAACAATCTACCCTCATAGATTAAATAAAGGGTTCAGTTCAATTCAAAATTTTCTGATGGTTACCCAGATCAGCAGACAGCTGAAGAAGCGTGGAGAGCATAGCAGTGGAAACATTGTAATAATAATAACAAAAATAAGGACATTAGTCTGAATGTAAATAATGTATACAATCTACTTCATCTATCGTATGATTTTTTTCATAAAGATTTTAGTGTTTTCCACAAAAATTTGCTTCTTTCTCAAACAGTAAACAAATGAAAAAGGCTAAATTTCTTTGTTAAAACTGACTAATCTATTTGGCACCTTTTTACAAAATGGTCTGGTTTTATTTCCAAAACACTGACTTCTTTCATCAAGGAATAATATCAATTTCAGAAACCAATGTCAAACGTTCAATACAAATTATTTTAACAATTCCATAAAAGGTAGCAAATAATGTAAAACCTATTCATAATTCAAATACAAATATTGGTTAATTAATGGCTAAAATGAAAAAAGAGTAATAAACAAATTAGTATATTTTATAAAAAGAAAAAAAGCATTTATGTCTTAATTTTTAGAAAAAGGAGTTATCATTGTTTATACTACTTACATTCAGACTATTGTCCTCATTTTTGTTGTTGTTATCACAATATTTCAGCCATTGTGCTTCTTGACCTTAATCAGGTGTATGTTAATCTGGGTAACCTACATGGAAATAACTAAGCAGAACTAAAAGTAACAACTACATGACATATCCTTAGACATAGGCAGTGGAAAGAGGACAGACAACTACTGCAGATTAAATGAATAGATCAGCTCAGTTTGAACTTGTGCCAGCTTAAAACAACATCCCAAAGCAATAGAACATTTACCTAGAGGAGAAAATGGTAATAATTATCTTTCCAGAATTCCTAAAAATTTAGAGCTCATTTCCAAATGCGAAAACAAATTCCTACTACACTATCTGTAATCCCAACCAATAATAACCCATAAACTAAAACTAATAAACTTTATTTCAAACCAAATATGAAACTTAAGAATTTCTCAAAAGTATACAAAAATAAAGCAAAAATATAAATATATATATTATTTTGTTTATATATATATATATATATATATATATATATATATATAAAACAAAATAATCAAACTCAAAGTCAAGACTAAATTATCCCCCAAAATTATCCCTAAATAAAAAATACTGGGAAAAACATTTTCCTCCTTCCCACAATCCCCCAGTGACCTATATAGTGAAGGAGTAACATATGGTCTGATGATCACTCAAGACTGAAACTGCCAAGACAATGTAGTACTACTTTTTATATCCATATTGTTTATATTTAAAAACACGCTATCCCCAATATTAAGTACTCTTCACCAATACAAATAGCAAAATTTTAATTTTATATATGCAATAAGAATTTATCTAAACAAATTTTGTTAAATTCAATCAACAAGAATTCTTGATATAATTTTTTTTATTATAACCAGATTAACTATAAACAAGATTAAAACCCATTAAAACTATAATTCACCAATATGTATCATTTAACAATCGCAAGAAACACCTTAGATTTAGCATTTACTATAAAATCTTCATAAAATCTAACCTAATAATTACCAATCTCAGAAATTACCCCTATGTAACAAAATAAAAAAAACAATGTTTATAAATTCTCATGTCCTTTAGGCGATTACATCCCCAATGTGAATAATCAAAAAAAAGTTAAATTCTTAAATTGGTCACTAATGCACCACACTCTCGTAGACTGACTTTTTTCTCAAAGATGCCATAGATTCTACCTTCCCCTCTGCAGATTGTGCATTTATATATCTTCCTTTCATTCAGTTGGCTTGCATGCATATCTCCTAAGTTCAGCTAGGTTGACTTCCCTTTTATGTCAGCACACACACACACACACACACACAACAATATCCTATGAGGCACAATTCTGCACTTGCTGGCTATGAGTACACCTTTAAGGTCAATCTTCTAAGGCATCTAGCACTTTTGATGCTCTGAGGTGAAACCAAATATAAAGCTTAATTTAGTATCTCTTAAGGTGAACCCAGTACATATTGGGGTCACAACAGATTAATTCCTCTCAGATCAAAGGTTCCTGATAGACATTAAATTAAATACAATCCTCTGGGATTTCCTGAAATATATCACATACTACATAAACACATATAATTCAACATTTATATAAACACCTACATAATTTTATGCAATAATCTATTAAATTTTCATACAAATACATTATATATCACATACACCCAAACAAATTAATATACGTTCACATGCATACTCTGTCAAATGTGCAAGCTGGCAGACTACTTAAAATAAATAAAAACAAGGCATCTACTCAAACATGTATAGCCATACAAATAATGTTTAGGATATATATATATATATATATATATATATATATATATATATATATAGAGAGAGAGAGAGAGAGAGAGAGAGATTATTTTGCTCAGATTTGACATTTAATAAAGATATACTGATTGAGTGATAAAGACACGATGGGGTAAGGGATAGCAGCTTA
Organism: Acanthosepion pharaonis; assembly: GCA_903632075.3. Taxonomy (NCBI): domain Eukaryota; kingdom Metazoa; phylum Mollusca; class Cephalopoda; order Sepiida; family Sepiidae; genus Acanthosepion; species Acanthosepion pharaonis. The sequence continues at coordinate 2,542,311 of CAHIKZ030000091.1, read as the reverse complement.
GATTGTGGAATCATAGAGCCAAGTTTCAATTCCAGTCAAGTTCATTACGTTTTTGAAAGGGGAGGTATTTCTGGTCAATCTACTAACATAAATTTAACATTGATATTTCACAGAATAGTTCAAGAATTTAACTAACTTTTTATGCTAGATTTCATCGAGGCACTATTCTTCATTGCTTAGAAATGAAATGACGAAAGAGCAAAGGAATTAAACATATTTTGGGACAGCAAGGGTTACAGACAAATATTCATGTCTTGTAGCTCTCAAACATCTGATTGGTTGATTCATTCATTTTTTATGGCTTATCAACCCTTTTCAGGTTATTTAAAGTCAGAAAATATTTAGAGATTGAAAGAATTTTTTTTGGAGCTAGTAATAGTTTAATGATACAATTCTTACTAATTAACCCATAGCTGGGGTGAGAAGAGGTGGATTCATACCTTTCCCAAGAGCATTTGCTCATTAGTGAATATAACAAACACAGCTTTCAGATAAACAATTCCAAGCCATTATCCATTACACTACCCACACATCAAGCATACAGCACCTGATATTTGCAAGCAGTCACCCATCTAAGTACTCACCAGGCTTGACATTGCTTAATCTTTGTGATCATATAAGAACTTGTGGCCATAAGCCATAAGACTCTCAAACATCTGAACTTTATCCTTTTGACCATCACTTGTATAAGATTCACAATTTCTCAGAGAAAAGTATATTTTATCATTAGTTTCAAATTCAATTATATTAATGATGTTAGGCATTTTTCAGGTCTCTACTTTGGATGGAATTTCTATGTTAGGTTTCATTTTCTGTTTATAATGATATGAAAGAGTGATCTTTTTATAAATGTCTCGTCTGAAGATCATTTACAAGTAAAGAGGATAAGAAATTTGAATGAAAATCAGACTAAAAAAATAAAACTACAAATAATATTTCCTCGTTTCTTGGAGGAAAAAAAGAAAAAAGCCAAATGCTGATTGAATTTCTGTGAGAGCCTTTTGAAAACTTTGGACTTGTCTCACCTATAGAAAACAAATATTTGAAAAATAAATTTTATGAGAGGAAATGGTAACTTTGAAAAATATATAACGGAGATTTTGAAAATCTCTTGGCGTCTCCTAAAATGCTAGCTTTCAAATCACGTCTTTTTTCTAGAAAGGTCACATGACCTACTCAACTTCTTTTATAGCAGGATAAATGAGAATAAGGAATAAAACAGCTTTGAAAATAATTTCTATAAAAAGTCTCAAAGACATTTTCTAAGATTTTTTTGATTTTTTACTGTTTAATTCATGTGTTTTAAAGTGTACTTTATAGAAATATATACTTTATAGAAACACTTTAAACATACTCACACTGTCCAAGCTTTGCAAAAATGCCTAAATATAAACTGAATATCTGTTATATATTGATTTAAAAAAAGAAAAAAGTATAAGAAATGTCTCATTGAAAAACATGAATGTTGAGCAATGGTAGTTCAATCTTGAAATGAATGGTGAGCAATGGTAGTTCAATCTTGAAATGAATGGTGAGCAATGGTAGTTCAATCTTGAAATGAATGGTGAGCAATGGTAGTTCATCTTAAAATGCACAGATTTAATGAAACCTGTCTTTTAAATTATAGCTTTAGGAATTTCCTCTAAAACATTGAAGAAATATTTAAAAAATACTGAAAGACAGAATCATGTTAAAATTCATCTTGGACATTACCAAACATGGCATCACTACAATGGTGGCAGAAAATAAATATTTTGCAAATATCTAATGTTCCTGACTGAAACCAGTATTAATAACTATGTCACTGCAGTAATTCACAATCCCAGGCTACTATAGCAAAATTGGAACATCAAAATCATCATGGCCATGAACTCAGTGATTATATAGATAGGTTTCCCTGTGACAGAACAAAAAAACAAGGTCTCTGATCTTCCCTATACATGCTTCTGCATGGTACTTATCTACAGTAACTCCTTCATTTTCACACTGTATTGTCTTGAGGATGATTGAACTGTAAGGTTCAACCAAATATCTGAGATGATTGATAATATCCTCACTGAATTTACCTTGTCTAGCTTTCATATTTGTGGTGACTTCAATATTCACCACAAAGAGGGGTTAATACACTCAAGCATAAACTGATGAAGAAAGTTGATACTGCAAAGAACTTCTCCATTCCCTATGATCTAACACAGATCATTGAAGAAACTACTGACATTCTTGATGTGACAGGACATCAGGCAAACCCCACTTGACTTCTTCCTCACATCTTGCACTGAAAAATGCCACACTACAGGCCACTCACTAATCAGTAACAAAGTTAATGCCAAACCAAAGTTATTCCCTGATATGCAGTTCCATAGAATGATTTTTTGGTGAATAAAAGCAGCCTTGGACAGTTTCATATTTTACAGGGGAGAAGCTACTCTCTCAACCTTCTTCAAAAATACTACCCTCCAAACCTGCTGCCTTCATCTCGGAATAGATACTTACTGGAATGTAAGAGTTTTATACCCCAGAAAAAATTCCAGCAAAAACTGAACAACCAGCCATAGTTTACCCTTGAATGTGCTGCAGACATAGCTCATCGTAACCACTACAATAATATCTATCACAGGGAGCATTGTAGTAGGACACTTGCTGCATTCAGAACTGCTCATAATCACTGCAAGAAAGTTCCAGAAATGGCAAAGTGTAGCTATGAACAAGCACTCCAGGCTATGGTTGAAAGTGAACAAATTGGAACCTGGGAGTTCCTGGAAGATCTCCAAAACCAAATTCTGAATAAAGGCAAAGTGTCAATGACCTTGAGTTATCTCATCTTCATCAGAAATAGTGAAGCACCTTTGCCTCGATCTTTGCCTCTAACTCAATGTTAGATAACTTCCTAACTTCTCCCATTTCAGTGAGCACAATCTTAGTAATATTTTCATTACAGTCCTGGAAGTCTCAAAACTTATCAAATGTCTTGACCCTAAAGTCCCAGTGGTTGTCATTATGAATATTAACCTGTACGTATCCCTGAGCTTAGCAAAATTATTTAACTGCTGCTTGAAAGAGAAATCCTTCCCAAGTCTGTGGAAGGTGTCAAGTGTATGCCTGGTTTTCAAGAATGTGGGTAAGCGATCACCCCTCTCATAGCATAGACCCATCAGTTTCTTCAGTGTCATTAAGAAACTTTTTGAAGCTATAATCAAAAAGGAGTTTGTTGACCACCTCAATAGGAACAATCTCTTGAGAGAGAAACTGTATGGATTTTGATTGGTCTGGTTAACTATGATTACTCACAGAACAACAAATAAATCTCAAAGTGGCATAAAGGGTTACTGCATAAACTCTCTAGAGTTTCTCAATTATCATGTAGGTCCCTGAAGGTATTTGCTAATAGCCACTCCTCCAAGGCCCAAGAGATCAATACAGGCATTTCCAAAGTTAACATTTCAGTCCAACCCCCTTTTTGGCTTTACAAGAGCGAGATCAGGCCAAAAATGAAGTACTGCTGCTATATATGGGCAGGAGCTGCTCAGTATTCACTTCCCAGTCTTGATAGAGTCCAAAAGCATCTCTGCATCCTTGTGGGTGATGAATTATTTTCCACCCTACAACCTCTTTCCCACAAACAAAACATTCTCTTCCATGGAAAGTGTTTAAATGAACATTCCTTAGTTCCACCAATTCTAACCTTCATGACTAAGACCTCCACCAAGTCACACACTTTGTACAAAACAACCCTCATTTCCTCTGTCTTCCATTGATGAGATGTAAGTGGCTTCTTTCCACAAACTGTTGCTTTGTGGAGTCAACTCCCAAGAGGATGCTTCCCCGATCACTACAATCTTAACCTGTTCAAGTCTAGAGTTAACTATTATCTTTCCTACATATAAACTGTGCTTTTTACTCTGTAACCCCTACCTTGAGTGGATATATGGCCTTGTACAGGGCAAACATCATTGTAAAAATAAAAAATTCTGCGATCAGGAGAAAAAAAAGTGTTAAAAAAAAAAAAGAAGAGTTTTGGAGCTTTTTAAATTTTCTTGTAGGTCATGTATTTCATCCATGTTTTTAACTAAGATGAGAATATCATTTACATATCTTAGGTAGATGGAGAATTTTTAATGGTCTTAAATATCTTATTTTCAAGGTTAGTCATGTAGAAATTACTAAATGTTGGTCCACGAATTGAACCAATCGAAACAGAATCATGTCGTATGTAAAGAAAATTTCCAATAAAACTCCATTCTTAATTTTACATATGAATGTCATATGCCCCAGTCGACGAATGGGTTTATAAGGCGATCATACGCCGACTAGGAGATATATACATTCTCACACCAGTGAAGAGATACAAGCTATCTCTCCCAGATCGTGACAATGGACAATTGATAAACAAAAATATTTTTAGGACCACTGTTCAATTGGGATATTCGAACAGTAATCTTTCCCAGGTCCACTTCCTTTTCAACACGAATACTGATCCACAATACAAGGATGAACTATAAGGCTTAGCGATTTTTGATACAAGAATTTTAATATGTACAAATATACAAATATCAAAATAAAAGAACAGATAACTATGAGTTAAAACATCCGACGACCAGATCTCAAAACTTACGTTGAGATATCAAAATTCGCCTAACACCAAATAGATTCAACTGAACCCGAACATACAAAAATATAAGTATGAATTACTATGAATTGAATGCAGAAGCCAACGCATACACAAAAGAGATTGGATAGGAGTTACAATTATTGTTTTGACATGTGGAAATGTGTTTGCAAGAACATAATATTCATGGATGTATGTATATCTTTCTACTACGGGTCCAAAATATGATTACTTATCTTTTATATTCAGTTCTCTTTTTTTATCATTGTCCTTTCTTTTCTCGACACAAACACAATTTCACACACTGTCCGGGTGTAACAGAGGTACACACTTTCTTCCTCTCTTTGTTTTGCCTTTTTCTTTCCTTCCTTTTTCTTCTGTAGACAGTTCGGTTTCCAAACCCGACTCACTGCAACAGGGATGTACACTTTCTTCCTTTCTTTCCTTCTTCTTTACACAATTCAGCTTATAACAGAGGTATACACTTTCTTCTCTGGTTTTCCTTTTTCTTTCTTTACACAGTTCAACTTGTAACAGAGGTATACACTTTCTTCCTCTCTTTAGATATCCTTTTTCTTTTCTTACACAATTCAACTTGTAACAGAGATATATGCTTTCTTCTCTGGTTTTACTTTTTCTTTAAACGCTGGCTGAATCCTCAGCGTATAAATTTCTCCGCGTCTTCAATTTGGGGTTCTCGAACAGGAATACTTCTTGTTATATTTCTTGTCTGGAGTTGCCTGGGTTGAACTGGATAAGTTCCATCACTAACAAATGAGTCTTATCTTTCCGTTCATAAACTACCAGTGCTTCAATTTCAGGTCTTGCCTCTTCAAAGTCAAGATAGCAACCGATTCTCAAGTGAATCTCTGACTATCACGTGTCTTAAGTTTTGGCATGAATTACAGCTTACATCAGTCCCCTGTCTAGCTTCTGTCTAGACATTTGTCGCTAAGGGTAATTGGGTCAGTCAACGTTTTGACCTGCCTTCCCAAAACGTCGTAAGACTCCCACGTGACCTTTATTCTGTTGTTAGGTGGAAATTAACCTAAATAGATGCGTGTATGTGTGTCTATGCTATCTGCTTCGTCACAATGGACTTAACTATAAAATTCCTTTTCTTAATGTATTAATAGACACTAATAATAATAATATCTCTCCATATAAAAAAAAAACAACTAGCATAAAGACATGCACTCTCAACTATAAAAGTGAATGTCCTATTATAAAATAGCTATTATAAAAAATTTAATAAGCTGTACAAAAGTTAACTCTTCTACAAAAAAACTTTTCTACACTGAATTAAAAAAATAAAACAAGCTCTCATGAATAATGACTTTCCTAATTACATTGTTGAAGAGCAAATTAGACAAATCATTAGAAATATTAACATAAATCAAAAAGAACATAATACCTCCATAAATAAACCTAAATATTTCAAAGCACTATGTCATAATCAAATGCATTCTAACTATAAACAAGATAAAAAAATCTTTAAAAAATATAAGTATTAATATATTCCCCACTGATCCTAATAAAAAAATAAAACTAATTATATACTATATTAAATTTAACATAACCAATTTAATCATATACAATAACTCTTCTCTGCCAACTAGTGTTTTGGAAAAGACCAACATTGTATATCAGTTTAAATGTCCTTTGGGGATTATATCTCTGACAAAAAAGTAAGTACATATGTTGGCTTTATGACCACAGTGTTATCAAGACATCTTAGACTTCATTTATCGGATAAAAGTTCTATTGCACAACATTTTAAGACACATTTCTGTCCACCTTCACAATACAGGAAAATTACTTACTGACAATGCCAATAAACTACACCACAAAAATAAAAACTTCAATTTCTCAAGGCCCTCTTTATCAAAAGCAGCCAAGCAACACTGAACCAAATTTATTATGAGTATAGTAGCAATGTTTTAAAATGTATTTGAGTTGACTAACATTTAACATTATTTTGAAATTTACCATTTTGGAATTTTACCATCTCTGGTTATTTTCCTTGGACTTGGAATATTTATTTACAAAATATCGTAAGTACAATAGTTAATTTTAAAATAATTATAGCAGAACATGTTTGTGCATGTTTGCAAAAATTACCATCACAATGATTACAGTTACATTAAGTTAGTCTTTGCAACTCACCTCTGAGGATGATCTCAGAAGATCAAAAGTACTTGGGTTAATAAAAAATATGATACCTTCTGAGATGAATTTCAATTTAACATCAAAAAGATAATTAGAAAACTAGAAAGGATTATTATAAAATAGACATATGTCTATTATTTAAGGAAAATATATATATATATATATATATATATATATATATATATAATTCATCAAAATCTTTTCCTTAGCTTTACACACCAGTGTTCCAAAAGTTTTCAAATTCCATCTTGATAAACCAGATGCGTCTTTAAGGCAACGAAATTGTCAACAAAATTTTGAACATCAAAAACGGTTTTATATTTTTCACCAGATAAGAAATATTGAATCGATTGAAAGAAAAGATAATCCATTAGCAACAGCTCTTGGGAATGTTGTGTAAGGAAGAATTTCACATCCCAATTCCATTATTTTTTTTTTTATTCTGGCCAAAAAATGTGTGCATGAATGTCGTTATGTTGCTGGAGGGCTTTTCAGCTTCCTTGTCTTATAAATATACTTTTTCCTTCAACTGCAACATTCAGAATTTGACAATTGTAACACATTGCAATAACATTTTCCCCCAATGTTCAACAGTTCATAAGATGCCTTTCATATCCCTCCAACTACAGAACAATAACCATTTTTTCTAAAAGAAAAAAAGCTTAGATTTTTACAGTTGATTCTGCCACTTGTCTGAGTCAATCATGATTTTCAACAGAACAGATCTCCAATGACAATTATCAACCTAAAAGATTGTTTTTAATGTTTGTCAGAAAGGGAAATGCATTTGATGAGATGTTGTCCAACACTTCATTCTGACAATTCATATGAAACTTTCTTACTTTACAAATGTCTTATAATTGTTGAGTAAGTGGTACCAAATTTTTCAGCTAAGTCATTTCATAAATGGCATCACCATCCAAAAGATCTTGCTTTAAAAATCTTGTGATATTCTATTTAATGGATTGTTCTCCTTTCTTTGCCAAGCATTAACAATGCACACTGCTTCCAAACTAATCATTTCCATAGAATCTGTCAATCATCTTCACTTCTGCTGCTGCCTTGCCCAACTCACTTTTTTTTTCCCCTTACACCAGATAAATGAACACTGAATACAGAACACGTGCAACCAGTTTTTAAAAAAGAGTGTGCTGGAAACTTTTGCACACACCTAATGCATTGATAATAATTCTTTCCATCTTATGTAAAAATGCTGTATTTGTAAATGTAATATAATCTAGATTTCCTGGAGAGACATGAAAAGCAGTCAACTTGTACAGTTCAATGAATATAGCACTTGGAATACACAAGTGCACTTCACTGTGAAGCAGTTTTACGATTTTCATTCAAACTCCCAAAGATGGAAAAACGAAATTGTAAGAACTCATGCAATTCAAATATTATAAAGAGGTAAAAACGTAAAATCTCAATTTGCACAGTTCCACAGATTTCAGAAGTGGGCAGAAAGTATCGAAATCATTTTGGTTCTTCTTGTAAAAGAAGAAAATAAGCGTGATAAATCAGAGCCACAAATCGCATGTATCAAAAATCAATAACAGTAATTGGGAAAGTCAGTTCTGTGTGTATGACAAAGCGAAAAAAAAAATGTATCCCAGAAAGAAAGAACTGATCAAATAAATGCCCAATCAATAAAAAATACATTTAAAAGCTTTTTAATAATAAAAGCTTAAAGTAGGTTGTTATTGTTACCTTTCTCGTATGTTTCCATGTAAAATCTTTAACACTTAGAATATGAGGCATTGGTAAACAAGTGCACTTCTAAAATCTACATGGATAGAGGCTGATGTCACCTCATTTACAGATGAATGAGGGATTAAATTTAAATAATAAATCACTTGTTAGAAAGTAAGCACATATCTTTGCCAGACATATTCTCATTGAGAAGTGAACCTTTAAGCAATGAAACTCTATTCTGAACTTGTTCAATAATAAAGAGATTTGAATTAGTTGCAAATTACTATGAGAAATGGATACATTCAATAAATTGTTTGGTATTGGAGGTCAGTAAATTACACTGATAAATTTGGACCTGTGTAAATTCACATGTCTTTGTTTGCACTACTTTTGGGGAAGTGGGGTCTGGTCAAATGGTTAGTGACACTGAAAACCAAATTAGTAGAATGAGTTAAATTCTTACCAAAAATGTTTAGGTTCACTAACTACTAACAGTCTTTGATAAGGCATGAGTGAACTTCTCCCTGTTCTTTATACTCCTCATCAGAAATCTCAATGAAAAAAAATGATCTTTTCAATGGTATGTCATCATATTTTATAGAGAAGAAAACTGATAATGAGCACTTGAACAAACCACTATACTATGACTACCTTACTTACAAAAATTGTTACACTTGTAATCAACCATCACAGGGTTCAATGACAATTTTTGGAAAGTAGATGCCAAATTCAGTTTCGAAACCCATAAATATTATTTGAAGAAAAACAGGCATTAATACTTTAAATGTATGAAGAGACACTCTCCCATGAGGTTATTTAGTTGGCAATGAGATTCCACTGAGTGAGCTCATTTACTGTTTGGTCAACATATTCACAATGACCAAACAAGTAAGTCAATAAAGTCTTAGGGAGAAAGTTTTTTGTTTATTTTTTTTTTTAGCCAAACAACATATCTCCCAGTTCTATAACCTCTCTACAGTACAGATTTTGTTTCTGACTTGTTTTCCCTTGTATCTAAATTTTTTTTTTTATTAGTTACATTTGAACTTTTATCCTCATATTTGTTGTTACTATGACAACATTTCAGCTGCTGTGACCTCTGACTTTCCCCAGGTACTTATTGATCAGAGTAACCTTCAAGGGATTTTGAACTGAACCCTTTATTTAATCTATAGATTCTTTAGGACAACAGCCAAGTGTATTAAAGCATTGGCTCATGAATTTGGTGACATAGTAATTGGGAGTTCAATCCGTGGGTGGGGCGATGTGTATTTTGACTCAATGCAAACAGAGCGAGCAATAACTGAACAGTGCGAAAAGTAAGACATAGACAAGATATCCTTAGATATGGACAATGGAACAGACAAAATAAATAGATTAAATGAAGAATTCTGTGCATAGGTTACTGATCATAGATTCTGAAGACTCAGAGAGAGAGAGAGGTTCCCAATCAGGAGTCAACAAACTCACAATTTGTATTAAATCAGTTTGGTATTTTTGTGTACTAGGAATTGTGAAAGTGAGAGAGAGAAAGAGAGAGGCAAGACATGTACTCCAGCTGCATTCATGTTCATTAAGTAATGGCTGGCCACTCATAACCAAATATGCCTATCTGCTAGAGTGGTGGCTAGACAGACTTGCTCGGACACATTTGTGTTTGTTACCCACAGAGCCCACTTGTGGCTTATACTGTAATTATGCTGTGTAAACTTTAATTATAGTTTCTGGTAGAGAACGCTTTATCTGGTATGCTCATGAGTCTTAACAAAGCCAGTACATTCAAATTCTCACTCACGATGACTTGTGGCTATGTGCTAGCATGATAATTGAATGCTCCCAAATAGTTCTGTCTACCCAATTTCACTCACATGTGTCAGAAAACCATAACCATGGGTTGAATTGGTTTTCAGATACTTTCCAAAGGTGTTACAGACTGGGATCGCCTCCCCATGCCAATAGCATCAAGAAGTTACCATCCTGACAAATTAACCTTAGTGGGATTAAAATCCGGGTCTCATAATCAGAAAGTGAGTGATCTAAGATCAGTTGACCATATGCCTATATTGTTTATTAAATACATCTTTAACAAAAGCAAAATTTACATGTAATTTTTAGAAAAAAATCATTGATTGCCAAAATGCAGGTAAAAAATGTGTCCCACATCAATTAATAAATCATGTTCTTCAGCATGAAAATCCTACATTTTACAGGACATTTGGAAACCATATTCTGAATATCTGATGCCATGTTCCCTTCTTGGCTGAACCAGAATTTTTCAGTTATTAATTTTTTTTTGTTTGAACAATGGACTTTATTGTTTGCATTTTGGTAAATTAGTGCTTTTAGTAATCATTCAGAGTAGCTTCACAGACAAATAGAAGTAACAAGTCACTAAGCTTTTCTGTTTTAGCTTTGGGCTTACAATTTTTTTTTTTTTTTAAAAAAAAAAAAAAAAAAAAAAAAAAAAGAATCTTTTAGCAACTAAGAAAATTGCAAAGAAACAAACACTCTTGAAGGATATTTCAGCACATTGGTCCAATCATTTTTACAAGTACTCAAGTAAACCCACAGTTAATTTATGCTCAGATTCTTACAGCATTTCACCTTTTCTGGCAAATCTTCTATTATCACAATGTGCTTTATTTAATAACAAAAGCAGTAAAAAGAAACCAAATGAAATCTGTTAGACTATATATGCAAAATATATATTTAATACATAATTTTATAATTTAAATTTCAGCATCACCACAGCTTCATACAAATGTGTAATTACATCAACGTCAACATCATTTTAGTTCGATGAAGTCCTAAAGCCTGAAAAATGTCATACAATTTTTTTTTCCACTTTTCATAGATTTTTCTAAGAGTACTCAAATACTGATTAATTATGCCATCAATGACCATTTCTTACAGATTGTCAAAAACTGTTTTTCATCTGAATGTTTTGTTTCAACACTCAAAATATTTAAAGGCACCAGTATTCAGAGAACTTAAAATGATTACTTGGTTACTTATTTCAATGCATCATTCTACTTACAATTTATATTTACACAAGATCTATCTCTGACACTGAATACTTTTTTACCTATAAATATAGCATACCTTAAAACTATATTTTTATCATATATATCAACTCTGTACTTCTTACATCTCTGCTTAAACAGTGAGATTTTATTTATTGTTTATTTATGTTCCTCAATAGGGTAGATTGGTTCACCTATCATTTGGTGAAAACTCCTCTCCAGTTTTTTGGAACAGAAGTAGATTTATTCTTTCATTCCTGTTTAGGATAGGGTTTGCAGCTCCTTCTAAAGTTTTTTTTATTCTCTTTCATTCCCAGTAGACCCTTGCATCTTAGTGGCATTATTGATTTGCTTGCTTTTAAACTCATTTAAAGAAAAATTTTAAAAAATTTTTACCACATGATACAAACAATAACCGGTGGATTATTTAAACATAATATCCGTAAACAAATGACAGTACCTTTTTATAGCCATCTGACACTTATAGCCAACTAAAACTGTTTTTACATTTACATAAGTAGTAAAGTAATTGTTCTAAGTAACCCAGTTAATCAAAATAAGTGCTGCATAAATTGTTGTGATATTTTAATCTTTTACTTTGCTTCTTTTTCATCATTTCTTTTGTTTTTCATTTCAGACAAGGACTTCTTGATACAAATTATTAGAAATAAAGTGTATTTCTTTCTTTTATATCAAGTTATAATTTTTGGAGAAAACAATACTTGTTAGACATCATGTCATTAGCAGCAGCTTCATTTCAAGTTCTAAGATCAATCCCATTGTAACAAATTAACAAAAGAATAAAAAACGTTTTTAAAAAAGAATAAATTGTTATTCTTCAATTTTGATAATTATAAAGAATATTTCCTTATTATTGCCAAATTTAAATGTGGCATAATCAGTTCTTGTAGTAAGCGTTACAAAAGTTGCACTTGTAATTGTCTTTTTTTTTTTGTTGTTTTTTGCACTATATACAATAACCCAGAGTCACTCAAGGTAGAAGGATACTGACTGAAGTTCTTATATTGGATGTAAGTGCACATTATGAGGATATACAGGATAGACAAAACATGAAAGGTTATGACGATAGTGATTGGGGAAGCATCCCCTCAGATGTTTGTTCCAATGTAGCAATTCTCAGGTTTGATTGGTTGATTTGTTTTTTATGACTTGTCAACCCTTTGTGGGTTATTTAAAGCCCACATATATTTTGGAGATAGCAATTTTATTTGAGTTCATTAGTAATTTTATTTGAGTTTATTTGAATTTCTTCTTAGTGGACATTTTTCTGGTGAAGTGATTGAACAAGATTCTGTTTTAACACAGACAATCACATTAACGGATGTGTTCTAAGCACTGGCAGTAGCAGGCTTGTCTCCCTCCCTACCAAAGTGGATTTAACCTTGAGGCATTATTTAAGTTTATTGAAATTTCTCCTCAGTGAACATTTTTCTGGTGAAGTGCTGTCACTCAGTTTATTGAGCAAGATCCAGTTTTAACAATAATGATTTTTCCAGATGCAAGTACAACTATTTAATCCATAGTTTTGATGGGGGATGGGGAGAGGTGGATTCATACATTTGGCAATGGTATTTGCGTATGCGTAATTAAATGTAACAAACCAACTCTCCAATTTCTCATTACAAACCATTATCCATTACACCATCTGCACATCCACGCATTTCTCAGAAAGAAGTCAAGTGGAACTTTCTGTAGTGTTAGATCCATGAACTACATTAAATTTAATAAAGTATCTTTTGTTGAAGACAAGTCTCTACATTCATCAGAAAAATAATATTTGGGGGGGAGAGAAAAGACAATATTTTGTATGTGGAGAGAGGGAGAAAAGACAAGACATAAACACACTTGTAACTTTCTATACAATATACAATGATTTTTTTCCCCATGCATTCTCATGAAATTCTGAAGAATCTTACAATGTTTCTGTTTTGTTTGTTTTTCCTCTTTTTTGAAGGATTGTCAAGAACTGCTTTTAATCCAAAAAAAAAAAAAAAAAAAAAAGAAAAAGAAAAAAAAGTCTTTTCTAAACAACAATCAGTTGCAGAGAATCTCATGCAAAGAACTGACACATCTTACAACCAATATTTTTTCTTATTTTTTAAAAATCAACATTTCTTTTGATTTTACTGCTTTAAGATCAAACATCTTTTATTTCATTGTAAAAAAATCTCTCCTGCAAACTTCATAAATAAAACTTTTCATATTTAAAATAAATCAAAATATTTCAATTGATTAAACAAACTAATTCATACAACTAATTTATTAGAATACTAGAAAATCTACTGTTGATATTGCTAGATATAACCATTTTAACCATAACATCTATTTTAACCATTTGAACTTCTTGCTTGTGGAACACTTCTGGCTTTTTGCTTTCCTGTCAACTACAATCTTTACAAATTTAAATGCAACCTCAATTGTCATCATCTGAATTTTTGAATCCAGTTAATTATATTATCCTTTTTCTTCAAAAACATTTTCTAAGTTTCTTTCACACTTGCATCTTAGTAGCTTTATTGTCTTGCTTTGGGTGAAATGATTAAAAGAAGGAATAAAATAAGAACTATTGTATTTTCATTCTATCACACATTAATTTGTCTCATATCTTTATTTTCAATACATTTCTGATATTTCCTTCAGTCTTTTATTTATTACTATTGCTCACCCAATACAAGGCCTAAATGCCACTCAAGGTAGAGATTTACTGAATGGGGATGTTGTAAGGTTATATTGGAAGGGAGTACGGCTTGAATATTATGGGGATAGATTATTAGGATAGATAATGGTTGATGCTTGACATGAAGAGGTTAAGATTGTAGCAATTATGGAAGCACACCCTCAGGAGTCAATTCCACATTGCAACAGTTCTGGGAAAGAAGCAGTCTGAGTGGAACTTACTCCTTACCAATAGAATATGAAAGGAATAAGGATGAGTCAAATAGCTGTATGTAATATGACAGATCATAGCTGTGAAGGGTCTGGATTTGTTTAACCAATGAAATATATCCCACCTAAATATATCCACCATAAAAAGAGCAATCAGTGCTCCTGTCCAAATGTAGCAGCAATACTCCATTTTTAGTCTACTCTGGTTCTTGTAAAGATACAGCAGAGCAGCAGAAGTCAAGTACTTTCTAGAATGGTAAAGAAAGTTGATGTTATTTTATTTAATAATTTTATTAAATCTTGAAAAAAAAAAAAATTTTTTTAAATTTCAAATAAAATATCTATTTACATAAAATTATATCTAATTGCATTCAAACTAGTTGATTGTTTTTGAACCAAGAAATCATTATAACACAACATATAAAAGATCAGAATTTATGAGGTCAATAAATTATTTTAAGAACAATGATATATTTTGTGGGAAATAAAAAGATTTTCAGAAAAGTTTCAAGCAAAAACCTACAACTACCCACAAACAGCAAAATTGGTGATAACTGAAGCAGCAAAGTCAGAAGGTTAATTACTGGTAGCATAATTTAATACCTCTTGCCCTTGATCAGCACAGTTTGAAAGTGCCACAATTCCTTGTCAATGTGTATCTGTAGGTAAGCTTTTCACAAACCTAACAGTGATATATTCACTCCCTGCTGACACCATTCCCTCAACTTATGGTTGCACACATCCACATTGACAGTGAACGCTTCCACAAAATCATTTGATTCCCTGTAATCAAGCACTGACTGAACCTTCTGTTTGTTCTCTTAAACCACTGCCAACAATGGAATCAGGCCCTAGGGTGGACAGAGCTCAATTTCAGGATATGACAATAGCCATTCATTGTCTATCCACAGCTGCAGTTCTTTGTCGTGTTTGTCCCAGACAGCATCAGGGCATGGTGTACTTCGGCACACTGTTTTTCAGTCTTTCAGGTGTTTGACCACTGGCCAATTTCCACAAGGCAGACCAAACCTACATCTGGTGGTCAAATTGCACACTAAAATCAGGTTCATTGATGGAAATGGCAGCACAATAGGGTATATCTTCTCTCAATTTAGTGATACACATTCCCTCATGCTCCTGGATCACATCCATCCCCAAAAGCAGATGAAAGCCTAGCAATGTCCCATCTACAACTAGGTCTTCAATGTTCACAGGTTAAGCATGAACAACATCCAATTCAATTGTGCTATACCCATGGCACTTTAGTGATTTTCCATTGGCTGTCACCACCTTCATTACCTGGTGTTGCCAAAGGTGGCATACAGATCTGCTCACTAGTGTCTGTGAGCAGTCATAGTCTACAATGGCTATGCACTTCTTCATCTAAGAGCACTTCAATGACTGGTAATACATCGTTCTTTACTTTCTTGGGGAAGCAGATTGGTGTTGACATCTCCTGAACTGTTTCTCTGACATTCAGATGTGATGTGTTCTACCTTGCTGAAAGCAATGCACTTCATGGCACAATCTGCACACCTGGTTATCTGTCCCCTCCAATCATTGTTTACAGTCTTTAGCAAAGTGGTTGACACCAGAACATTTAAAACAAATTATGCCATCATTGCCCATGCCATAAGGAGGTATCTCAGCACATGTTTGTTGAATGGATCTAGTGACTAACTCTTCAGGTTTTTGGTTATCAGTCATAATGGTCCTTGCTCAGGTTAGAAGTTGCTCCAAGGTCAGTCTCTATTCTGGAAAATGCTTTAAGAATCTGTCTAGCATCTTGTGGGATCCCAGACATGAATGTGCATAGCATCCATTACTCAGGCAACTGTCTGCCAACCAGCCAAGCTAAGCACTTTAGCTGTGCCAAAAATTAATTGACAGTTTTCCCAGTATGAAGTCATCTTGATGGAATATTCCATACCTACCTGTCACCTCTCCGGGATAATGCATTTTTCATGCATAATCACCTCTTAACCAATCAGCATCTTAGTTTCAGGAAACTAGGTTTTTCATTGGCTGAGACCTTAAAACTGTAGGAAGTTTGAGCAAAAAATACCTTTTCCCGCAAACCACTTTTGGAGCCAATTCTGAGACCACAAACTCAATAAATAGAGGCGTTTCAATTCGATTTAAACAGTCAGAACTTCAACCCCGGAGAAATGCTAAACAAATCCATGCTAGCCAAAACTTTGACCTAACTACACTTTTTGTGCGCTAATTCTTCTGACTCGACAAAGAGCACTTTTCTTTCTCAGGAACATTAATTACAACATACTAAAGAAAGTGAATTGACCCACTACTAAACAGTATTTGTAAATCTCAATCCAACATCAAGACAACAGCTAAAGGCACACAACACTTACAAACTTTGAACAGTAACTTTAACAAACGCACACATACACACTAGTGACTGAACTCCCACAAAAGATATTTTGTAATACGATAAAACATCTTGTTTAATTTCATACATATATCCTAACCACAAGCTTACACACATTGAAACTCAGCATAATCCTTCTACATATTTTATTACAACTGGTCGCACTTAATCAGCAATATCTATCTTGATTGTGTATGTTCAATTGATATAAAATGAATGTTATTTGTTAAACCTTTAATCATGTTGTCCTTCTTTTTGATTCCTCCTGAATTATTTTACCTTTCAATGTTCTTATTTTTATATTTGTTGTGGATGAATGTCTTTTGAACACCTACATTTCTAAGCCTTCTGATAACCTAACCTTCTGATACACAAAATACATTCGCCAATCTGCAACAACCTCATCATGAACTTTTCAAATACATTGAAGAAGTCTATTGCGTATTCAGTCATAAGGGCTTGCTTTATCTATTCTGTGTCTGATCTCTGCTCCTTACTTAGTTGCTGGTATACAGCATAACGGAAGGACAGGCTTGATCCTCCTTATGTCGCCCAGCTCACGTACCAACTTAACATACTCAATCAACTCCATGATTGGTAAATCAATAGCAACACCAGTAAATTCAGGGATCAATCTGATATCAAACATTTTCTCTGCCACCTCATAGAAAAATTCAGAATTGACGAAATAGGTTGTAGCAAAAAGCTTTAAACTTTTTCTCACAACCAATATCTACAATCAGTTTCTTCTCTCTTGTCCACAACACGTGTAGCCAGTTTAACACTGTCTTTTTTTCCTTTTCCTCCTTGTCACCCTGTTCTTCCTGTTTTTATATATCAATGACAGCCAAAATTTGCATATGCACAAAGATAATCTTGCTAGAGAGTATCTTACTCTGGGATCTATCTATTTTAAATGTGTAATCCACAAAGTCGACATTTCTTTCTCTTTTGGACATTTTGCACATGAGATATATTTGAATATTTGCTCATCCTGGAGGCAAGTTATTTTAAAATACATGCAACTCTTGACCTTTTTGCCCTCTTTGGTAGTTCACTACACATACAAACAAGCAGAATATTAATATAGCTTCTAGGTCAGAAATTATAACTAATTCTCTCTCAGAGGCTCCAAAGATCAAACACAGATACTACACCTTGATCTTAAGTAGGAAAGCATAACAGTTTACATACAAACTCTCTTCCAGCTTCTTGCTTTCCAGTAAAATTTCATCTTCAGAAATTTAAATGCAATGTCAATCATTAACTTCAGTCTTCTTAAATCCTGTTCTTTTATTGTTCTCTCTCTTTAATAATTCTTTTTCTCATATTTTCACACATTCACCCCTTGTATCCTAGTGTCTTGCTTGGGATGAAATGATTTAAAAACAAAAAGAATATTATATTAGATTAGTAGCCAGAAAACGTAAATGATCCCAAATCAGAAGATCAGGCACAGATACTACACTCTGATCCTAAGTGGAAAAATATAAGTTGTATATACAAGCAGAATATTAATAGAGATTCTTGAATCTCGTAAATGATTCCACTGTTGAAACTAATAGACCAATAATCTATATAGTGATTTCTGTTTTCACCAAAAGCCCCCAAAATTGTAGCATTGCGCTGGCTTAAGATAAGTTCAGTAAAAAGTTAAGTCTTGAAAATACTTGCTAAAACTTTCCCAAAATTTGCAAAACACTAATAAAAACTAAACTAAAATAATCCGAAACAGTCAAAATCAGCAAAACTAAAATCAATGCTTTTTTGAAATGATATTTCCTTTAACTTTTACAAATAAATTATTTCTTTCTTTGAAGGATAAAATACAATTCATTTAAATTTTGGTTTAAAGTAGTTTCTTTCCGTGAATATTTTTGTTTTGTTTCTTTGGGGTTTCTCTTGATTCTTTTCATAACTATTTTAAATACAAAATAAAATTTCTACAGAATTATATTTTGAAAATTCCTTTTATTTGACTATAAAAAAATCAATCATTTCCAATAATGGATAATCAACAAACTTTGCCAAATTTGTTTTTTCTAAGATTAAGCAAAAAAGGAAAAGGTTAAATATTATTAAATTTAATAAAAACAATATTAAGAAATGCACAAGAGCTGATGAAAGCTTGTTTGTTGGCCAAGATAGTTGCAACTCGAAGTCAGGATTTAAAATACTGATTTTCATAAAAGATAGATATCTCTCCCCAAACTTGAAAGACAACAGAATATCAACCAACTTTTTTTTGCTTGTAATTAGAAAGTGATAAAAATATCCACACTGACAATTACGGGCTACCATAAAGAAAGCTATCAATAATTTGGAAATCAAATTTACCCATTGACATGAAGAGAGACTTTTTCTAAATGATTGCTACTTCAGTACTATTATATAGAAATACAGTAAGGGCATTAAGAAAAGCATCCAAAAAGAAATTAGATGTTACATGCTTACATGGTTGGTGTATGCTGCTCTAAATCTATCCTGGAGACAGCACCCCATCCTCCAAACAAAAAGAATAGTACTATAGCCACCAACTTCTCATCTCACTGGTCATTTCAGAAAAAGGAACACAATTTACAGGGCATTTCCCTGTAAACGAGTAATAATTATGAGCTGATCGATATGTTTCTTTGGACTGGACACCACAACATGGACACACTAATGTTGATCGTCCTTTCAAAACATACATCTAACAATTATGTGAAGGAACAACATGCAAACCAGAAGACTCGCCAGTCACAATGAATGCCTGTGAAGATGAGAGCAAAAAAGTCAAGAGAATCTGTACAACCAGCATGACCTAAGTGAGAGAAGTTCATTTTGCTAAAGGTTCTTTGCCAACATGTTGGTGAAGCCAGTACTGTATTCAGTTATGTTTTTTTATTTTTCATGCATTACACAATTTGAACTACTGTTCATCTATGTATATTACATTTCTTGTACAGTATATATATATATATATATTTAAATAAAAAGAAAGAATAGTAAGCTATGTAATCCAGGGTTCTTATTGATATTTTTATTTTTTTTTACAATATAGTGCTCAATGTAAATTTACAGAGCATTAATATTATAAATTAACTGATTTAAAATATGTTTTTTTCACTACACAGTTCTAACCATGTTTCAAAAATGGAAGCTAAAAACTTTAAATTTAATTTTGTAATTAAATTAAAAACATTAGTTCCATTTCATCCTCAAGCGAATTTTGGAGTATATATATATATATATATATATATATATATATATATATATATATATATATATATAAAAATATATATAAAAAAAAAATACAAAAAAAAACAAAATACAATTATGTTGTTTTAATGTTAATATGTCAACGTCTGACGTTTCAGTCTAATAAACCATCTTCAGGACATATTCATAAATATAACATTATCAATACAATATTTATGAATATGTCCTGAAGATGGTTTATTAGACCGAAACGTCAGACGTTGACATATTAACATTAAAAAAACATAATTGTATATAAGGATTTTTGTTTTGTATTTTCCGTATATATTTTTCTTCATACTGTCGGATCTATATCCATATATTTGCTTATATATATATATATATATATATATATATATATATATATATGCATGAAATAAAACTGTTTTTTTACAGGCATGGTTTATCATGTCCAAGAAATGGTTATATATATATATATATATATATATATATATATAAAATAAAACTGTTTTTACAGGCATGGTTTATCATGTCCAAGAAATGGTTATATTTTTTTAAAAAAGTGCTCAATACACAGCTAAAAAAAATAACGTGTAGAATTAGATAATTGCCATAAGGAATACATCAGGGAATTCTCAAAGAATTTAAATAAAAGATTCTATAAACACAAAAGGGATCTATTGCAAAATAAAATGCTTTAGTTGCTCACTGTAATGAAATTTTGATTTAAACAATACTACTCTAATTAAAAGAGAAAGCAATTTACTAAAATGAAAATGTATAGAAAGTGCTTTAATTGCTGCAAATTTATGTCCAGATTCTTACAGTGTTTCACTATTCTTGGCAGATCTTCTATTATTACAATGTGGGATATTTAATAACAAAAGTGATAGAGACAAACGAAAAAAAAAAGAATCTAAATGAACTTGGCTAAATTATATGCCCAAAACACGCAAAAAAAATTTAAATTTAAAATTCTCAACAACTCTCATTCATGTGTATGTGTAGTTAATGTAAACGTGAAAACATTTTTTCATTTTGTCATACTTTTATTCCCCTTTAGAATATATATATATATATATATATATATATATATATATATATATATATTCTAAACTAGTATTTTGGAAAAACCCAACATTGTATATAAGTTTAAATATCCTTTGGGAGATTATATCTCTGAGAAAAAAGTAAGTACATATGTTGGTTTAGCAACCACAACATTATCAAGATATCATACACTTTATTTGTTGGATACAAGTTCTATTGCACAACATTCCTGTCCACCTTCGCAATACAGGAAAATACTTGTTGACAACAGCAGTATAATGAAATAATAAACAAAAACATCTCAAATCAATCTATATGAAAAGCAACCAGCCAACACTCAACAAAATTTATTAAAAGTGTAGCAGCCACATGTTGAAGTGCATTTAATAAACATTTAATGCCATTTTTCATTTCAACCAATTTCTAGTTAGCTCCCTTGTATTAGGACACTTGTTTTAGAAAACATTCCAGTTACAGCGTCTTTAAATTTTAAAATAATTATAACAGAACATGTTCATGCATGTATTTAAAAATTGCACAAAAATCACAGTTACAATAATTATGTCTTTATAATTCCCCCCAGAGGATGATCTTGGAGGAGACTGAGAGAACTTGGGTAGGAAAAAACTACAGCAACTTCCTTGATGTATTTCATCTTAACATCAAGAAACTGATTAGAGAACAGGAAAAGATTATTATAAAAATAAATAAATATTAGTAGAATGGATATGAGTTTGTAACTCTGGGTTTCATGTTTGTGCAATCTTCAGACAAACTTGTCTGAGGATCACATAAGTGTGAAACCTAGGGTTACAAACTCATATCCATTCTACTAAATATGTTAGCTCTATCACTGATATTGAGCTCTTTCCAATAAGCACTGCACATATATAAAATATATATATATATATATATATATATATATATATAATATAAAATATAAATTTAATGGTCAGAGTTGAATCAGACCATGAAAAAAATTATTAGTATTAAAAAAGTGCTCAAGACCAGACCAGAAACACGTGTGAAAAATAAAATAAAATTTTTTCTCAAAAATAACATGTTTGGGCTTTTTTTAATATATATATATATATATAATCAGGTCAGAGTTGAATCAGACCAGGAAATTGAAAAAAAGTCCATGTGAAAAAAAATAAAATAAAAGTAAAAATAACATGTAGAGCTTTTAACTTTAATAATCAGGAGGTCAGTTGAATCCGCTACCCTGGTTTCGACTTTATGGTATCCTCAGGCAATTTTTATCAAATGACATCTTAACACTTTATGTTTTAAAAGAAAAATAATGAATGCTATATTATTAAAAAAAAAATAAACAAATGCATGACATTGGGTATAATAGAGAGGGAGGCGGAGGATGTGAAGAAGGAAGGAGAAGAAGAAAAGAAGAAAAGCAAGGGTATTATTAATGTATCATGGGGGAAGGGGTAGTTAAAATGTTAATTTTTTTTATCCAGCCTCATATGCGCATAAGAGGATTTCCTAATATTTAAGCAAGGACTCAAGACTTCAGATTTCTGGTTCAAAAAGTTTTTTGGTTCTTTGTAGCTTAATTTGACTGTGTTTTTATTGAATATCTTATCTAATTCTGAATCTTTTGAGAAGTGTTTGGTAAGTAACTTGAAAAATAATTTCCTTCTTTTACATTTTACCTCTAAGTTAAACCAAATGATATTTTTTTTGTGTGTTGTTTGAGGTTAAAATTCTTGTTTGGTTTTGTGACCCTCTACCTTTAAGTTCTTCTCATTATATCAACCACAATAAATATTTCCAATCTCTGCCAACAGGAATAATTAGTAATAATGAAACTTCCAGATCCAAAAAATCTTTTGAACCAGAAATCTAAAGTCATGAGTTATTCCATACATACTAAAAAATTCTTAAGCACATATGAGGCTGGATAAAAAAAAAATTGTACATTTCAATTACTCCCTCCCCTCCCACAATACATTTATAATAACCTTGCTTTTCTTCTCTTTCCCACTTCTTCTTCTCCCTTCTGCATATCCTCCTCCTCCTCCCTTTCTATTACACCAAACATCGTGCATTTGTTTATTTATTTTAGAAAAAAAAACAAAACAAAAAAAAAAAAACAATATAAGGTTCATTATTTTTTTTTTAAAGAAAGTTAAGAGGTCATTTGATAAAACTTGCCTGAGGATACCGTAAGGTTGAAACAAAAAGTTGTGAATTCAATTGACCTCCTGATTTTTAAAGTATATATATATATAGTTGAACATTGAAGTCAACATTTAGAGGCGACAGGCTGTTTCATGACGATTGCATCTAGCATGAAACAGTCTGTCGCCTCTGAGTGTTGACTTATATATATAATTAATATGAAAAAGTTTCTCACTTAACTGAACAGTATTTCTGTCATGCTCATTTTCATGGTCAAATAGGTATGTGACCATAAAACCCCAAAGTCATTATGACAGAAATACTGCTCAGTTAAGTGAAAAAACTTTTTCATATTAATTCTATTAATGCTCTGTCTATCTCCAATATTGAGCAATCTAGCACAAAGCTAGCACAATATATAAGTAAACATTGAAGTCAACACTCAGGGGTGACAGGCTGATTCATGCTAGATGAAATCATCAGGCTATGTGAGTTGTTTTTTTTCTCGATTATTTATAAATAGTCAAGAAAAAGACCAACATATGTGGCCTGATGATTTCATCTAGCATGAAACAGACTGTCACCTCTGAGTGTTGACATCAATGTTCACTTTTATATTTACATACACTATCTCTGATATTGAGCACTTTATCCCATAAATATACCACACCATACATATATATATATATATATATATATATATATATATATATATATATATATATAGCTTGTTTGTTGGTTGAGAGAGTTGCATATATCCCATCAGCAGCATTAGATGACATTTCAACCCAATTAAAGAAAAAATAGCCAGAATTTTGATATTAACAATCATAATAATATTAACATGAAAATTTATTTCCTATAGGTTTTCAGTTCATAAAATGTGTGAGGTTACAATTTGCGCCGTCTCTTACATTTATAAATCTTGCTTTAAATTCAAACAATAGAATGGCAGGTAAGAAAGCCCTAGAGGGGGAATAGTAAAGTAATTTCACAATAATTGCTACAAAATAATCAATCCGAATGAAACCATTTGGCCTTGTGCCAGACTATGCTAAACTTAGTAAATACCTTTGCATACATTATGGAATATTGCTTAACTTTCACTTTGTATATATATTGATATATCTTGTACTGAGGTAGTTTTTTTTATTTCCTGGATACTTCAATATTTAAAGATGGGTATGCATTTCATCAATATTGTTCTCATAGACTCCGCTGAAAGTTTTACAATCTCTGCCTTGATGCCTAAAGCCAAAGTAGAAATATTTGATGCTTGGATGAACACTTTCCACTTTACTTTCCAAATAAACCACAGGCAGCATAGCTGGGAAATTCTTTTCACCCCTCATTCAACATTTTTAATCAATTCCCACCAACAAACTGCAACTTCATAAAACTATGATATTGACTATGCAAAACTTATACTGGGCACTGCATACTAGTGGCCTTGTACCAGATTAAGCTAAGTAAGTTTGAGCCTTGCTATGGAGCAATCGTTATAAAGGTCATTTCACACTTCAGATACAGAGTTCAATGAGCAGTTGGTCAATATACTTATGGGTTTGTGTCATACAAAGCTAAACCTAATAAATCTGCATATATAAAATGCAACATGCATACATACATACATACAAACACATAGATGTACATACAAACACAGATGTATACACACACACACACATATATATAAGATAAAATAAATGGTTTGGAAAACCATTTATTTTATCTTCAACATCATCACTTGATTGGCTATTTTTGTAGTGATTTTATAACATATTTATGTTATGAATTTTTTTTTATAAAAAATAATTATATCTGCTCTACTTTGTATTGTATATATAATTATATCTGCTCTACTTTGTATTGTATATATAATTATATCTGCTCTACTTTGTATTGTATATATTCTTTTAAGAATAGTAATTGTTGGTTATTGGAATTCATTCCGTATACACCAATTATATACTTGTGTATATATATATATATATATATATATATATATATATATATATATATATATATATATTGTATTTACATTTCATTTCATGTAGAAAACATTAAAATTTCCCTTCCTCTCTGCCGTGCGGAAATAGCCTAGGTGTACAATCTCTGACTGATACCAAATCCATTGGGTTTCGATCCCGGCTTGGAGCAATTGGACATCTAGCCACACTGAAGTGCTGTGATACAGCAAAACAGTCTGTCTGTGGATGACAATATATATTTAATGTATCTGTGTGTATATATATATATATATATATATATATATATATATGGTGCACTGGTTTTATATTTTTAATTTTGTACATAGGCATTGTTTATTTTGATTTTGCCAACTGCACAGTATAGTAGGGTAAGTTGGACATCATCATCAATTCACTCTGCCACATACTTGGAAACAGCATACTGCACTGCTTGGAATTCATGCTGGAAGCTCCAATACAAACATTTCAGTATGTTTAGTTATCAATCTGAGAAGAGTGCAGAGGATTCAGAAAGAGTTGGCCAAGAGGGTGAATGCTGGAAGACACTATGTCTGGCAACAGGACTCTGCACCAGGCCACACAAGCAGGTGTCACCTAGTCACCTAACTCCCCAGACTTCAACCCATTGATCATTATGTGTAGGGTGCAGTTTAGCAACAAACCAACTCCTTGTAAAACCAAAGACAAATTGAAGGCAAGGATTATAGCAGCATTCACAAACTTAAACAAGGAAATCATCCAGAAGAGTTTCAGGAGATTCCGAAGTCATCTGGAGGACATGGAAGAAGCCAATTGCAGTTTTATTGAATAAATTTATCCATTGCACCTTGTATATATAACTGTGTCTGGATATATATTGCATGTCATATACAGGATTTTTTTTTTTTACACTATATCACTGGAAGAGTGTCTTCTTACATTGATAAAACAAACTGCCCATCTGTGTTTAATGAACACTTTTAATATGATAGAAATGCTACAACATTTATACAAAAACTATGTTGAAGTAATTTTTAAACTGCATTTGACTTTCAAGATAAATAAACTATTTTCAAATGTTAAAATTGATTTTATTTAATGTTTTGTTACTATTATTTAATTTTACTTTTAATATTCGGAAAGTACTGAATATAAGAAAACGCATTGCAACAAAGATTTGATAAGTACAAGTCACTCCAAAATTCCTTAAATATTGTTGTCAATTTTCAATGATCCAGGCAAACCTGTGTAGAAAGTAACAGGAAAGCAGTCCACTATCTTTCCCAAGAATACATGGCTGTTCACAAATAATAAAGAAAAGAAAGCTGAGGAGAGCCATCATCACCTATTTGCTGAAGAAATGTGATATTAAAAAATAAAACAGTACCTCTATAAATCCTATTTTCAACAGAGAAATAGAATGGAAAGACAAGGTCAAAGAGTTTTGGTACTCAACTGAGAAAATAACTGAGTTTCACTTATACAAATTGCAATCATTAACTTAATGGCAATTCCACAATTAATAATGGTCGTTATATATACTTC
This sequence comes from Acanthosepion pharaonis, assembly GCA_903632075.3. Lineage (NCBI taxonomy): Eukaryota > Metazoa > Mollusca > Cephalopoda > Sepiida > Sepiidae > Acanthosepion > Acanthosepion pharaonis. Next base: position 2,515,620 of record CAHIKZ030000091.1, on the reverse strand, counting down.
ATAATTGATATAACTTTCTGCCATAAAAAATACATAATTCCAGTAAGAAAATGATGCAACAAAGTCAGAAAATTTCAAAGCAGATAATTATTACAATGAATTTTCTGCTTAAATAAGTTATTCAAAATTGTCAAGAAATAAAATATTATAAACAGACTTTGTTAATTAATTAAATTCATAAAACAGAACTTAAAGGTTTTTTGTAAGTTCTATATATTTATTTTATGAAATCAGCAGTAGATTTTTTTTAATTTAGTAAAGTTAATAGTCACTTTTAACGTCTTGAATGCCTACATTATTTTCATGACCACTGACAATCCCTTTTTTCTTATTTTCAATGAACAAGTTTTATATAAAGAAATTACAAAATTCAATGGTTAAGTCATCAAATTCAGCTAATTACTTATTCAGTTGTAAATACTTATATTACTGTTGAGATGTTCATTCATTTGTGACCCTGTAAATGACTTTTGCCCTATGTATGAAGATCAACGCTCTCAGAAGCAGGCTATGACAAATTATTCTGAGAGAGAGAGAGAGAGAGAGAGAGCATCAAAATGCAACAAAAGTGATTTTCATTCACTCACATCTCCATAACTTTCAGTCTTTTGAACCAAGACCAACATACACTAAAAGTAGGCTATTACAAATTCTTCTGTGAGTGGAAGCCTCTAGGCAAAACTCTCAAGTTAACTTTTGGCATAAGTTTTCTAATAGAACACAAATAAATATTAAATGACCAAACTTTGGAATTCATACATGGTGTGTGTGTTCACAAACTAAAAGATACTATTAAAATTCTGGCATTTGCTAACTTTTTTATATATATTCTTGTCGTATTTGTTGTGTTACTGTATGTGCAACTTTTTTCTGTTTGAATTTCTAGAATGAAGAGTTATTATTTACACTCGGACTGTTGTCTCCATCTTTGTTGTTGTTATTACAACATTTTGGCCATCATGCCCTCCAGCACACAGCACTATAGTTTAGTGGATTAAAGCATTGATTTATGAATTTGATAACATAGCAATTGTGAGTTCAATCCCTGGGTCAAGTAGTACAGTGTTAAACTCAGTGGAAACAGAAAGAACAATAGAAAATAAAGAATGAGACAAGATATTCTGAGATACGAACAGTACAACAATAAAACTCAAGATAGAAGGGTTTAGTTTGAAATCCCCTGAAAAATACGCAGATTAATAAATGCCTGAAGAAAGTTGAAAGGCACAATTGCCAAAACATTATGATAGCCAAAACAATGAGGAGAACAATAGTCTGAGTGTAAATAATAAAAATTACACATTTATTTAAGAACTCCTTATATCACTGACTTTATAGTTTTTAAATAATGATTTTAACATTTTTAAGTAAATACAATCAATGATCAAAAGCACACCAGACTGATCACATCATGGAAAATATGAGTTTGAGGAAGATCTCACTGGCTTCTTTGAATGCTTTTTAACCCAAGATCAGTATTGTGTTCATCACTTTGAGCCAAAGACAAAGAGCCAATCCATGCAGTGGAAACACCTCTCCTCACCTGTTCCAAAAAAAAAAAAAAAAAAAAAAAAAAAAAAGACAAGGTTATTTCATCTACAGGGAAGGTGATGGCCTCAGTTTTTTGGGGATGCAAAAGACATTGTGTTTATTGAATATCTTCAAAAGGGCCACACCATCAATGGAGAGTGGTATACCAACTTTCTAAGACAGCGACAAAAGGCTATCAAGACCAAATGCCAGAAAAACTGATGAAAGGGATCTTGTTTCATCAGGACAACATTCCAGAGCACTCCTTGTTTTAATGGATGCTGTGTGTGACTGTGTCTTTGAACTGGTGGATCACCCTTCCTAGTCTCCTGATTTGACTATTATCTGTTTCCCAATATTAAAAGCACTTGGCTGGAAATCAGTATCACAGTGATGATGACATCATATCTGCTGTTGATGACTTTTTAGGTCTAACATCAATTTTTCATAGTCAGCCTATTAATTTTTTATCCCATCCTCATATATGTGTCAACAAATTTAAAAATGGCTGGAATTTTATGATAATATTTGTACATGCATACAAAAGATATGAGATATAAAGGTTACATGCTGATATGGTTACTACATTACATATGACACTCCAGCTTTACCAACAGTGAAAAAGTGAGCAGCTGAATTTATGAGGGGAAGAAAGAGTCTTAAAGATGATCCAAGGTCTGACCATCCTACAACTACCACTAACAAGGAAAACATTGATTGTGTTAACCACATGGTGATGGATGACGGGCAATTGACTATGAATGAAATAGTCAATGCTATTAGCATATCTCATGAGAGTTGAGAATATTTTGCACAATGAACTTGGCATGATGAAAGTTTCTGCTTGGTGGGTATCTTGTCTTCTGATATCTGATTACATCTCAGGAAAATCTGAGACAGATTCAGTTGGCTTCCTTGAACGTTTCCTAACTCAGGATAAGTGTTGTGTTCATAAATTTGAACCAGACAAATCATGCAGTTGAAAGACACTTCCTTACCTGCTCCAAACAAGGCTAAGGTTGTTTCATCTACAGGGAAGGTGACGGTCTCAGTTTTCTTTGGATGCAAAAGGCATTGTTTTTATTGAATATCTTCAAAAGGGCCACACCATCAATGGAGAGTGGTATGCCAACTTGATGATGAAGTTACAAAAGGCTATCAAGGCCAAACACCCAGGAAAACTGATGAAAAGTGTCTTGTTTCATCAGGACAATGCTCCAGCACATAAGTCCAAGATTTCAGTAGTTGCTGGGCATGACTGTGATTAACGACTCATCCTAGTCTCCTGATTTGATCCCATCTGATCATCATTTGTTTGCCGACATGAAAAAAACAATAGAACCAGTATCACAGTGATGAGAACATCATATTTGCTGTAGATGACTTTTTTGACCAACAGGATGAAACCTTTCTTCGTCAATTGGATCCAAGCACTACAACATCGATGGAAGATGCTAGTTGACCACAATGGAGATGATGGGGAAAAATAATCCTCATTTGATCATATTCCATGAGAGTATCTTGGTCAGCCTATGAACTTTTCAGCTGACTCCTGTACGCACAAGTTCATGGAAGATTGTGGCAATGAAGGAGAAAAAAAAATGTATTATCTCCAAAAAGAATTTGTTTTTTTTATGTGGTCAAAAAAGAAAATCAGAAAAATGATTGGGTCGATTTTAGTAGTAATTGTTTGTTCTTCTCTACCCACAGACTTGACCAATCACCCCCCATAAAAAAGAATGCTATGTTGGACGATTTTGTATGTTGCAAGTTTTTGAATACATATTTTTTTTATCCCTCCAGCATTTATTACTTTGGACATGCAAGACTTATTAATTAACTTTTGAAATTACGACCCCAGATTTTTCATTATTTGGCATCTAAACCTCCCCATTGATATTTTTCCCCATCACAAATTCTGAATTATATTGGTTGATAAAGAAAACCTAGTACAGATTCCAATGGTCTATTTTTATAAACAAAAAAATCCTATGCATTCACCGCGTTCAAAATATACAAGTGGACATTGAGGTTCACACCCAGTGGCAACATTCTGTTTCATGCTTAAACGCAATCATCAGATAATCCTTCATATCAATTACTTTAATATATAAATAAAACATACCTTAAAACTATATTTTTATCACTATATATAAGTAGTAGTTAGGTTAGCCTATCATCCAGTTCATACTCCTCTTTGGTCTTTTGAACAAGAGTAGAGGTTTATCCCTGGTTTCTTGTTTAGGATTGGTTTTCTGGTTCCTTTTACTTCCACTATTATACTCCTAACGTTTCAACCTGAAATTTTATTCGCTAATTAAATCCTGACCTTTTCAACTCTAGAAGTAACTGTTATCTTTCCTGTAAACTCCAACAACTTTACTTCTGGATTTTCTCATGCTAATACAACTTAACACAGTAACATTCTACCTTGAGTGGCTCTTGGGCCTTGTATTGGGTAAACATCAGTAAAAAAAATAAAAATAAAAAAAAATGTTAAACTGTCTGCCAGATTGCTGCTGTTTGCAGCAATCATTGAAACCATAAAATTATATGAACTATACTGGGAAGAAAGCTGAAGAAATCAAAATACAAAATACTGTGTTGAAAGCAACCAAGATGAGGATAATAGTCATGGAATCATGATAAAGAGAAAATGTCCCACTGTTTTTTATATAGGTCATATGCAGTTTATGTATTGAAACATTTTCCAGTCAGAACTTTAAATAACAGCTTCATAATCCTGTTTCATGATTTTTGATTGGACAATAATGCTTTCAATTGCTATAGAGTAAGTGCTGAAGCATCCAATGAAGAGTGGCAAAGACATATTTTTTTTTTTCAAATATATTAAAGTAATTACAGATCAGTTTGGCCAATGAGGACCAATTAGACATCCTTTAAAAACGATTATTCATAAATTGCTTTCTTTAAAAAAAAAAAAAAAACCCTATTCAAGTTTTCTAAAATGTGAATTTCAATCAAATTGAAGAAAAATGAAAATCTATCAGAAAGAGTTTGATTAACTCAGTACAATTCATTATTGATCTTTTTCAAAGAACTGATTAGAAAATGACAAGGACGAGTAGACCTCATTAAGGAATTTATTCGCTCTATCCACAAACAAATAAATGGACAAATTTATTAATTGGCCTAAACTTTTGCAGATTTTAATGAGTTGCCAAAATCATAACATTATGATTACAGCCCACTTGTCCTATATATTTCTGACAGTTTTAATAAGATGTGTTTGACAAAAATATCAAATTGCTAAAGCAGTACAAACAAAAACACTATATGTTATATTTTATTATGCAAGTTAATATTTTCACAATAATTTGTATTATACAATCAATAATGGTAAAATTTTCAGTATATATTGCTTATCATCTTAGAACTGTAAAATATGATTCTGTCTATCATTATCCAAATTTGGCATTACCTAATTTTAGAAAAATGTGCAATTTCTGTCTGAATTTCTGAAATATGGTGTTATTTATATAAGAAATACTTATAATTAGAAATGAGACAATGAAATCAGGTATAGTTGATCATGTATAGAAGGAAAAGCATAGTCACCAACACCCATGGAATGAGGTACAAATACTAGACATAGAATCTTATCTCTGAAGAAATCATTGCATATAAAAAACTGACAGCTTTTTTAGTAGGCCTTGCAGAGAAATAAAAAACATAAGGGAACCATTAATGAAAGAAAAAGAAATGACAGGAGAGAGAGAGAGAGAGAGAGTGAAAGCCAAGTTTGACAGCAAAGGCTTCAGCAGCAGCAACAGTAAGAAAGATAAGTGGCAGAAGGTGCTCATGTATAACAGAAAAAAGGTAGCAGCAGTAGCATGCAGGCAATAAAAACATTATGTTTAGGGCTCCCAGTTCTAGACTTAGGATTTTCCTACAGGACAACAGCCTAGAGAATTTAAGTAGTTTTGAGTTCAATCTATGGGCCAGATAGTATAAACTTAGGCCCAGTGGCAACATGGTTAGCAATAACTGAGCAGTATTAGAAATAATCAGACTTGAACCCTTAATCTGTGGAGGTAGATTGTTCCATTTCAAAATTCCCTGAAAGTGACTTGGATTGATATATCTACAAAAGTGTTGTGGAGTTATTTCGCAGTGGAGGCTTGTATTTGTACTAAATCGGTCCTAAAATGGGTTCAACTTACAAAACGTTAGGAACTTGACATAATAGGTATAATGCAGAGTAATCTAGTTGTGGTCACTGATACTTTCATATTCGACTAACGGTCATCTGACATCGACTGACTGACTGACTGACCGACTGACTCATTACTCTTACTACTCCTACTTATTATAGGTGGGAGAGTATATTAACTATAGAATAGGTGTGTTCCACCATAACAATAAGTCTGGAGGATACAAAAGCTAAAATATTGTGATAGTAACAACAAAGATGAGGACATTAGTCACACTATAAATAATGTAAATCTGAAGTTGTCTCAACATTGGATTCAAAGAAACAAAACGGAAAGAATTATAAGAAATTAGTTGCTGTGCTTGCCAAATAATTAATTTTAAAAATTTATCAAACTCTGAAATCAGTATGAATGGGAATTAAAAGTAGCTTTGATTTTTTTTATTACTGTTTACTAATACAATGCCTAAGAGTCACTCAAGGTAGAGGGTTACTGAATGAGGTTGTTTCAGGGGTATAAGAAAGAAAGTAAGAAGTATATATTATGAGAATATGTAGGATAGATAAAGGTTGACACTAAAGTGTCATTTGGGAAGAAACATCTCAGAAGTTTGTTGCACACAGTAAGAGTTCTGAGAGTGAAGCTGTCTAAGTCAAACTTTCTTCTTATCAGTTAAATGCAAAGGGAATGAGGAAAAGCTGACCCTGTGTATGTGGCATGGCTGGTCCTAGATGTGAAGGTCAGAATTGGTAGAACTAAGGAATGTAGTTTGGAAGAACACTTTCTTTGGAAATAGCTATATAGTAGCAAGAGGCTTGTAAAATTTCATCTATAGGAAAGAGATTGTAATTAATTCATTTCCATCAAGGCTGCTTTTAAACTCTGTCAAGGCTGAGCAGTCAGTATTGGACAGCACCAACCCAGATATGGTGGCAATATTCTATTTTTAGTCTGATCTGACTCTTGTAAAGACAGAGCATGATAGGAAGAGCCAGACACTTTCACAAGTGGTACAAGGGATCAAACATTTTTTTCTGTCATCTTTAGTGATGGAGCATATACGTAATGTCTGGAGTGGCCTTGAGTCGCAGTAGACATTCAAGGCAAGGGGGGCCTCATTGAGACTTGATAACCAAACAACTCTTCAAGAGATGCCATAGCTAGAGAGTTTGTGTGGTAGCCCCCTATGCCACAAAGGCCTTTAAAAGTTGTTATCATTCTGTTAGATTTTAAGAAGAAAAAATACTCTATGTTGATGAAGCAACTATTTACTCCTGTCTTAATAAGACTGAGTGGTTCAATTCAGTAAAATTGGGAGTTGATCTCAAGTGACCCAAAATCTGTTGTTAACTGGGGTAAGGAATGGCTTCTTAATATGAATGCCTCCAAAACAAAACTGCTTTCTTTTTTCCTATTTTTTTTTTTAAGCATTGGGGGGGGGGCATTGAAGGAAGGATAAAAGATGAACAGAAATCAAGACAACAGAAGATTTCTTTTTGAAGATTGCATTTATCAGGGAAGCAAGTAAATGGAAGAGAGTTCAAAAGATGGGAAGTGTGAGAAAAGAAAATGTTGAAGTAGAAGTGGCAGTTCCATTTAACTATTACAACAGTAAAATGGTGGGACCTAGGTGCCAATCTAGTAGTCGGGGCACTAGGGAGAAAAGCTCACCAGAGCAGTCGGCATGAAAATATTTGTAGAAAAGACAGAGAAAAGCCACATCACATCAGTGAGAAAGTGACTGAAGTCAAGATACCAAGTCAGGATCTATCTTTGGATTTTGTCAAGAACCTCGAGATGAACAGCACCAGAGCAGATATGGCAACAGTATTCAATGCACTGATGAATGGTAGATTTTTAGATGTCTAAGATCGAATCTGACAGGAAAAACCTTCTGGCATGACACAGTGAACCAACTATCCTTGCAGTAGATGCAACTATTGATTCAATGTAGTTGTTCCACTTCAAGTTAGTTGAAAACATGAGGCCAAGAAAGCACAGTGAGTTGTTCTCCTGCAATTGAGCATCAATCATGCTGATGGTGGGCAGGGAAGTTTCTCTGTGTTAGTTAAATGAAAGAAGTTTATTTTTGGAGGCATTAAAATTTACAAGCCATTTCTTGCCCCAGTTAACCACTGATTGGAGGTCCTTTTCAACAGCATCAGCCAAGTTAACTTTGTCAGCACTGCTGGATTTACTGTTGAGACAGGAGTAAATAGCAGTGTCTTCTGCATAGATGTCTACTTGGGAACTAATAACACCAGGAAGATCATTTCTGCTATCCATCGGCATGGCTGATGCTAAACTCTAGGAGATTGATTCATTGCACCTTCTCTGCTGAAATGAAGTGAAAAGATTACATTGAAGCAATTGCTTCTGATTACTCTTTTGTTCTCACTCCTTAATAATGATTCTGTTTGCTTATGGTGAACCCAAATAAAAAAGAAATTAAATATTAAAATACATATTTCTTATTTTCCTATTTTTCCATCTTTCTTTTATTATTGTGTACAATATTTTCATTCCTTAAGATCAGATGAGAACAGAATGAAAACCTGAAAGCTGTTTCTTTTTTTTTTGTTTTTACTTTTTGCATATTGTCATTTATTGTGGCTGTAATTTCTTGTCCAATTTCCTCTTCTTTTTAATGCATTTGTTTTTATAGCATTGATAAAATTTCTTTTAGTAAATCCTGGCATCTAATCTGTACAGTGTGTATTGAAAATCAGGAAGAAAAGGATTGTCAGTGGTCAAGACTTAAGGTAAGCATTATCCATAGAATAAGTCTATGTATATATTTATCAGGCTCATGGCCACATCACATTAAAACACCAGTTCCTGTATGATCACCGAAGTTAAGCAACCTCAAGTCTGGTCAGTACCTAAATGGGTACTTGGGAATGCCAAGTGCTGTAAGCTTGGATGTGCAAGTGGTGTAATGGGTAATCAGAGAACAGAGTTCCAATTATCATTATATTCACTTACATGCAAATAGCCTTGAGGAAGATATTAATCCACCTCTTCTCCCCCAGTTATGGGTTAATTAGTAAGACTTGTATCATTAAATCATTATTTATATATATATATATATATATATATATATATATATATATATTTTTATTTTTTTACCTTAAATAACTTGCAAAGGTTTGTTAAGCTGTAAAAAATGAATGAATATATATATATTTCAAATGTAACAAAAGAAAATGCACCATTGTTGTTGAATAATTGTTTGTCTGTAAGTAACATCTTTATTATATATATATATATATATATTCAAATGTTATTTTTAGTGGATACCTGTATTTGAGTAGATTATCAACTTATTTTTTTAAATAGACTTTATTTTATGTACCACCCTGCACACTAAAGAAAAACTTATTGCAGGTGGGTAGATGAAATAAACAGTTTAAAAAAATAAATGACATATCTACTCAAATATCCACTAAAAATAATGTTTGAATTAATAAAATTAAATTAAAAATTAAAATCCATTAATATACATATATTTTATTGTTCTCTCTCTCCTTAATGTTTTTTTTTTCTCAAATTCTCTCACACTTAGTAACTCCTTGGTTCTTAGTGGCTTTATTGCCTTGCGTGGGGGTGAAATGATTAAAAATATAAAATATACGTTTTTTTTCTTTTCATATTTATTTTCTATGATTTGACAAAAACTTAACACTGTTTAAAAATGAATATCCAAGAAATAAAAATAAAAAGTAGAAAAAATAGGTGAAATACGAATGATTAAATTTGGTGATTGTGTTCCTAATTACCTGTGACTGGATAAAATTAGAGAGAGAAGAAATGCAGGTGGAAATTTTATCGAATCCAGTCTGTGGTAGCAGCAAAGAATGCAACTTAGTGGAAACATTTTTATTCCCAGTTGGCTCCCCACTGTCTGAATCTAGCTCCGTCTTTACACTTGGCATTTTCTCATCTATAAAAACATCATCATCATCTTTCCCCCACCCTTCAAGTAGGCATGCACTGGAGAGATAGCTTCTCTAAGATTGCAATAAGAAAAGGAAAATTTCCTGGAAGGTAATGGCAATATTTCTTCACTATTAATACTGTAAATAGAAATATGATTATAAGATGTTAGACAAGGATGTATCTTCTCACCAGACTTATACAACCTATACAGTGATACTCTGATTCTAAGAGAATTAGAAGTCCTACCAGGATCCTTTATTGGCAGTCACAATCACAACATTAGATATGCAGGTAACAGGGTTGATAGCAGATAAAAAAAGGAAATTACAAAAACTCCTATAGAAGGTAGCCAAGGAAAGCAAGAAGATAGAATGGATGTTTGCTAGCTAAAGGAACACCCACAACATGCAAATTACAAATTGAAGATACTAAAATCAAATGAGTACAACAATTTAAATACCTGGGAAGTGTTTGTCAAAGGACAGAAAGTGTGACACTGAAATCCAAAGGTTCATTGAGATAGCAAAAGAAGCTTTCCAAAAGCTGAGCAAACTATTAAGAAACAGGAAAATTTCATTAGAAACAATGAAAAAAAGTACTGAATTGTTACATAATATTAGTTCTCCTATGACAGTGAATGCTGGACAGTCTCCTCTGAGATGAAGAAGAGACTTGATTCTACAGAAGGATGCTGAGAATACCATGGACCAAACATGAGAGCAACAACATTTTAGAGAAAAAAGAAACAAAAACAATAGTTATACAGGGTGCAATGGGTAAATTATTGCCATTTTATATTTTTAATTTTGTGCATGTGCTTTGTTTGTTTTTGATTTTGTCAACTACACAATATAGTAATAGTAGGGTCAGTTGGACATCATCTTTGAGAAAAAAAGGACCATGATGCAACTCACTCCACCAGAAATTTGGAAATGGTATGCTGTACTGCTCAACATTCACACCAGTGGCTCCAATACAAACATTTAAGAGTGTTTGGGTGTCAAATTGAGGACAGTGCACAAGATTTGGAAAGAGTTGGATGATATATCCAGTCAACATCTTGGTATTTGGAGTAATCACTAGTGATGGCAACATTATGCCTCCATTCATCTTCCCACAGAGTCTCAGACTCAATATGGAGGTCTACATCGTGCTTTGAGGAGGTAGTGTTGCCCTAGGTTAAGAGAGTGGCTGCTGGAAGACCCTATGTCTGGCAACAGGATTCTGCATCCTGCCACACAAGCAAAACAACCCAGTCATGGCTGTCAGACAATTTCTGTAACCACATCTCCCCTTACATATTAATACTTAACTCCTCAGACTGCAAACCCTTGATTATTATGTGTTGGGTGCAGTTGAGCAAGGAACCAACAAAACTCTTTACAATGCCAAAGATGAACTGAAAGCAAGAATTATGGCAGCATTCACCAACTTCAACAAGGAGAGCATCCAGAAGAGTTGTAGGAGATTCTGAAGTCATCTGGAGGCCATAGCTGAAGCAAATGGCTATTTCATTGGATAAATTTCCTCTTTAGTATTTCAAAATATTTTTGTGTAATTTTGGTAAATATATCTATTAAAATGAAATGTCAGTGTTATTTTCATTTTTGTAAAATTTAGATGACAATCTATCCGTTGCACACTGTACAGAAAGAGTCAAATGAAAATTCTAGGGCACATAAAGAGGAAAGAAGGCTTAGAAAATTTGATACTCACAGGACATTTTGAAGGCAAGAGAGATAATGCATAAACTACCTTGCAAGCTTCAGTAAATGGATAGTGGAACATGGTTTAGGGGAGAGAACAAAAAGATAAAATTAAGAGCTTCTCAAAGGACAGGAATTTGTGGAGAGCCATGATCACGGACATCTGGATGGAACATGGTACAGAGAAGAAGTTATGGATATTGTCAGAAAAAAAGTTAGAAATTTTCCGTTTCCAATTAACTTGTTAGCAAAAAAATATAACAGTTAAATACCTTAAAGAAATTCCTAACATTATCAAATCACCCTATAAGATTGTATGAGTGCTACTTGGTAACATGTAACCCAGTATTACCTGTCATCAGCAACTAAACACGTTCTCCCACCAGGCTTTTATGGTGAGGTGATTGGCTAGACACCCAGCAGAATTAAAAACAAAACATATCAAATGTAGGGTGTACCACTATCTAGCATAATATAGTAGACTGGGCTCTATAGCTATGGGTGGAGTTAGTATTGTGATGACATGGCATTGTTGAATGGAGAGCTTCCTAGATTGAAGTTAAAGATCAGGGTAGCAAGTTCCCCAAATGGAATCAACAGCCATGTGTCAATAACTAGGTGACCCTTTAACTTGAAAGATATTCCCTGTGACTTGACCCCTCATACTTATACATATACATATATTTGGTTGGATTGATGTGAGTTTGTGACACTGGTTTTCACGCTTTTGCGATCGTCAGAAGTGGGGGGGGAATCGTCGTCGTGATGTCACTCATGCTAATGCAAACATAGATGTATGTCCATACACCCGTTGAGGTACACAGACACACATACACACATATATAGTATAGGTAATAAATCTGTTGGTATATAATCCAAGTGGATCCTAGTAATATAAAATATTGAAACTAATCCACAGATTTATTAATACAGAGCAATATAATTAATAGACAATAAAATCCCAAATCACCTCATATGGTAAATAGCCTATTTCGGCAGATGAAGATATCAGTCATCCATTTTATCAACCCAGGTGTGGACTGAGTTCATATCTATACAGATAGGGGTAGGAGAAGGATGTAGAACATATTTGTCTTAATGGAAAGAAGTTTTATAAGAGTAAATCCAAATATTAACCTTATGACATTAATTTGGGGTTATATTAAAAATGAAATATTAATTTAAAATGAAGAGAAATAAAATGGGGTCTAAAAATAACTTTAAAATATAAAAGGATGTAATGAATAAATGGAAAGAGAGTTGGGCCGATATTAAAGTAGGGGAAAGTTTATAAATAATAACATAGTTTAAAGAGGTCATAGAAGTAGGGGGGATAAAATAAAGAAATTAGAATTAGTTACACTGTTGACATTTGAAGAGTTAGAGGAGAGTTAATATTATGGAAATATGGCAGCTAATTAAGTTAAACCTATATTATGGGAATTTGAATTTGTTTTTATGTCAACATTAAGACAAATACCTATCATCCTCCCCTGACCCCTGTCTTGTGCCTATCGTCTGACTGAAACATTGAAATGGATAAATTCTGTATTAGTTTTTTTGACAGGTTGATTTTGTTTTAGTTTTCACAATTCTACTTCCTGCTCCCACCCCATCTGTATAGACACAAACTCAGTGCACATTCAGTGTTGATATGATAGATGACCAATATCTTTGTTTACTGAAATAGGCTCTTCCCCATATGAGGTAATTTTGGATTTTATTGTTTATTAATTATATATATATATATATATATATATATATATATATATATATATATATATATATATATATATATAGATAGATAGATAGATAGATATCAAGCTTACTTTTAAACATTTGTTAATATGATAGATAAGGAAAATTTTATAAATTTTCTTATTTAGTTTTTCCAGCATTCTTACAGTTTCTGTTTGGTAGGAGTGAGTGCAAAAACAACTTTTGTCCACTTCTTTAGCCATTTTTAATGGGGTTTATTTTCAGTGTTGTTAATTTCTGTTTCTTTGTCTGTTTCAAATGTATTGGGTTTTTATTTTTTTGGTGTTGTTTTGAATATGAATTGGAGCATTGTTTCCAAGCCTTTGCATGTTGAACACAGCTGGAATTTCAGTGAGTGTCTTTTTCAGATATTTACAAATTTAAATGTCCATTAAGAAATTGTATTCCTGATCAATCAAAATTTGTAAATAATTACATCGGCCACACTACAACATGTTTGACACAAAGACTCACACTACACCTTTCTGATGATAGCTCAATTAGGTCTCATTTAAATACCCATGGAAACCTACTGGACCCTATTTGTAACATACTTGTTGACAACACAAATATAATAGCATTGTCTACACATAAAAAAGGCTGAAAATAATGGAAGCCTTATTAATAAAAAAACAAAAAAAACAACACTCAATAATATCAACTATGAACATGGACACAATATCATGACCATGTTTTGAAAATGAAAACATTATATTAATACATACATGCAACAAACTATTTCTTGTTAACAGTTAAAATATTTAATCCTTAAAAATGGCTAAATGCATAGCTGAAAGATAAAAAGAACATTCAGACAGTTTTTATATAATTTATCATCTGAAAAGAAAAAAAACTATAGATCAGATGAGAAAAACTAAATCAAAGCACCTTGTCTGTTGCATTCAATGAAATGTGCATGAAAGAAGGATTGCTGCTTAAATACACAAATATTATGTGTATATATATAATTTGAAAGTTTCACACCATGAGAATTCAGACAGGGAATATATTTTTTTCTAACAATTCTACCTACAAGCAGACTCTGCTCAATCTCAAAAACTAATGTTAGTCTTCACCGTTTCTGTTTATTTCTCGCATCCCCTGATGAAGAACACAAGCATGTTTGAAAATTCCGAACTTGGAATCTCAATCTCTGTGTTTCACCTGGTTAATATTAATAAATGTATTTTGTACTGATTTCATCGGTACCCTTTATTTTATTGACCAACTTATCTACTCTATTTATGAATTATATGAAGCATACGTGGACTCTTTTTACTAATCATGTATTTTGGACCTCACCTTGACAACCCTCAAATTCACGCTAAAAGACAAAATGAAAATAACCTAAAGGAACTTGCCTCACCTTGACAACACTTAAATCAATGGTAAAAGGCAACATGGATATAATTTAAAGAATCTTACACAAACCAGATCGGACATTCCATTCCTCATCACTCACAAACAATTAATTATTGTCTCCAAAGGACTGTGGTAGTTATTATATATACACACTGTCAGGTACACTCATGTTCAAAGCACATTTTTTTTTTTTTTTTGTTTTATTCACTACTTTCCATCATCATTATTATTAGTATTTTTTGTTACATTTTTATTTCAGTTTATTTTTTATTGTTTTTATTTCAGTATTTCCCTCACCCGTACCCCCACCCCACTTTCCTGACACTGATTTCCCAAAAGGATTCTTTAATCCTTTTTTTGTAATATTTCTACCCTCTTTTTTGCTATCTTATTTTTATTGCCTTTTTACATTCTGATTCTATCTTGATATACAACACATCTATTTTTTGTATGTTTTTTTTTCACACCCCCTTTTCATATTATCATTTTCTTTATTTTTAGTATTTTGGTACTATTTTTTAATTTTTATTTCTGTTTATTTTTTTCACACCCCCATTGTCTAAAAATGATTTTCCTAAAAGAATTCTTTATTCCTTTCTTGTGCTTTTTCTTTCCTCTCTCTCTCTCTCTCTCACTCACTCTCTTTTTTTCTTTCATTTTACTTTTATTGACAATCTCACTATGTTCCCACACTGTTCCTAACTTACAAAATCTTTCAACACTAATACCGTCCCCACCCCTGGTTGAATAACCCTTTTTACTCTATGGTCAAATATCTCACTCCCCTACCACCCACCACAAATATTAAATCTAAGGTTATTTTCACATAAATTTTGCACAGCAAGAAATCTGGCAGGGAATGGATTTTTTCTCACAATTCTACCTACAAGCGGATTCTACCCAACCTCAAAAACTAATGTTGGATAGTCTCCACTATTACTGTTTATTTCTCACATCCGCTGATGAAGAACACAGGCGTGTTCAAAAATTCCGAACTCAATCTCCGTGTTTCATTTTTGTCACCTGGTTAATATTAATAAATGTTTTTCGTACTGATTTCAGCGGTACCCTTTGTTTGTTTTATAAACCAACATGTCTACTCTCTCTCTATATATATATATGTATATTACATATGTGTGTGTGTGTGTGTGTGTGTGTGTGTGTGTGTGTGTAAGAAAGGGATTTTATGCTAATGTTCACCCAATACAAGGCCCAAGAGCCACTCAAGTTAGAAGGTTACTGTATGGTGTTGTATTTGAAAAGTGAAGTTTAAAATTTGTGCAATGACTTCACTGATATTTTCTCTTTATTTATTTAATTTTTTTTTTTTTTTACTATTTTCATAATCCTTTAGTCTTATTTACTAGATACGAAATACAACTGAAGGTTAAGAAAGAAAACAGTCAAAAAAGGAGTGGTGGACAAAAAGATGAGCAATGATGATAATGATATTTGAGTGGATGAGAATGTTCAACTGGGAACTGTGCAAATAGCTAGGATTCACCCACACACACTAATGATATATACACAAATCAGAATCTAACCTAGAGAATGAAAAAAATTCTTTAAGATTTAAATTTAAAGGAATTACCCATTCCAGGCCATGAGACAAAATCTAATCCTCAACAAAACAATTTGTCAGATAGTATATTTTCCTATTCCAGTAGAATACAGAATACAATTAAAAAAAAAAAAAAAAATGAAAATTGAAATCTGAAAAAATATTTACAGCTTGTGAAAAAAATGATAAAACTGTAAAATATGAAGATGAGTGATGAATCTGTTAGTGGTATTGCATGAAACAGTCCCAAAGAAGCTTGGAAAGGTGTTAGAAGTATTGGAAAGCCAAAGACAAGTTCAAGTCATTCAGGAAAAAAAAAAAAAAAATAAAGTCAACTAATTAGATAAGGTTGGTTGATTTTACAACATGTCAACTCTGGTCAGATTTTGAATGGAGTACCCATGGAGGATCGAATTCACTATTCAGTAGTAATGATCAACTAAATTAATCTAGATTAATGATTCTTCTTTTATGTGCTGTGTCTCTTCTGGACATAGGCGATCATGGCCCTCCACATCTTCCTGTCCCTTGTAGCTCTTAATATGTTTTGTCTTTTTGCTATTTCTCCCAAACTCCATTCTACCATACATTTACTCAAGCTCATCAAGTATGTTATGCACTGCTTTCCTCTGTCCTTCAATCTGTCCTGTGAGTATTAGATTTTCCAAGCCCTCCTTCTTCATTATGTACCCAAAAAATTTCAATTGCCATGATAAGTATAAGTTTCTTTTTTGTTTCCATTTTCTCTAAAACCTTGTCGTTACTCACATGTTCAGGCTATGGTATCCTCAGCATCCTTCTGTAGAACCACATTTATGTTGCTTCAAGTCTCTTCCTCATTTTTGAGGAGATTGTTCAGCATTCGCTGCCATAAAGGAGGACAGATATCACATGAAAGTTCAGTACTCTTTTCTTTGTTTCTAATGAAATTTTTCTGTCTCTTAATACTTTGCTTAGCTTCTGGAAAGCATCTTTGGCCAGCCCAATATGTCTTCAGATTTCAGTGTCACACTTTCCAACCTCTGTTAGAACACTTACTCACTCCATATTACTTTGAACAAAAGATTAAGAAGGAAGCCCACATCAATACTGGAAAGTGTGATAAGTTAGTGAACTTGAGAAACCTATTTTCCCAGGAAGATTTTAGAAATTTTAACCAACAATAGTGTAGAGGACATTGGGATGAAGATATAAAGAACACACATGAGTCAAAATTTCCTACTAGCCGGTCCAGCTACCTGAGAATGTTGGACTTTAATTTAATTTCCAAAGAAGACAAAGAAAACAAACAAGACCGTTAATTATATACAAACAAATATATGTATTAACAACAAATTACAAGCACATGGACAGTTACATTGAGTTTGTGTGGTGAATATTATGTGTGTGTATTGTGGTGAGTGTTCATATGTATGTGTATTAGTATTGTTCTTAGTGTGTTCCCAGAATTTAGGAAACGCTGTATTGGTGAGAGCTCACATATTGGTATTAGCTGAAATGAAGAAAGAAGAGAAAGAATGACCTCACCTCCACGCGGGGTGGAATACGGCCCAAGGCCTGAGGGGTAAAGAGAGATCGAGGCAAAAGGTCACCCAGTATTTATAGCAAGGGGAGAGAGAGACCCCTGGTGAAAGATTAAGGAACTAAGGAGGAGCTAACTCCAACAGTAGCATTGGTTGTTCAGTCAGTGAATGCCAAATATTTCCTTATAAGGAAACGGCTAATGCTACCATTAGCATTAAAGCTGAGGAGGGCAGATACTACAATTGGTATTTACTCATCCTCCTCTTGCCCACAGTGACAAGACATGGCACAAGACCAGTTTAAAGTGGGGAGCCCAAATGTATACACATGGACTAAGGTAAAAAATTGTCAAGTCTCTGCAACCAATGTTGCACTGCCATCGATATTACAATCCACCTCATTGGTGCAATGAAGTAGGTGCTACTGCAGGGTTGGAGTCCCTGGGACCACCTATCACCCCATTTATTTTTTGTGTCCTCTCCAAAGGCAGAAGCACAATTGAGAGATAAAATATAGCTTGTCCACCCAAAGACATATACTACACTTTGATCCCATTCCAATTGCCAGAATGTGAAGTGAAGAAAAGCCTAACTTGAGTAGCACTGGCTGCTTGGAAAAATGAATACTGAATGTTTCCTTATAAGGAAATGTCTAATATTACCAGGACTCAGTAGTAATAGTCAGCCAGATTAAACTTATTAATGACTATCCCACACTGAGGTAGCTTAAAGTCAGCTACAATACTGTCACTTAATCTTCATTATATGTCACCTGACTAGACTTGTGATTACAAATGAACAATAATAATAATAAATATAAAAAAAGAAATTCTGTCAGCAGATGTCAATGTTCCAGGAAATCACAATGTAATACTGAACGAAACAATAAATGTCAAAACCTTAATAGAGAACTGAAAAACAAAAACATAGAACACAAAGAATATTATTATTTTTTTTCTTATTGGTTGACCAATATTCCAGTGTGATTTGTAGCTACACAGAGTACAAGATTTGGTCAATAATCTATAAGAAAATTTGTTTTTTGTTTGTTTTTTTTTTAAGTAGGAAAGTTCTTGAACAGGGACAATCTTATTCTCTCTTGGTCTCCAAGGTTGTTTTTTTTTTCCCCCCAGTGATAATACGTGACAGTCACAGAAAGTGACACAGCTGAGAAATATATCAGGTTAACTGTTAAAAACAGCAAAGATACAAGAGCTGATTTTCTTTTTACTCTTTTAATTTTTGTATGATGTTACTAATTACAATTAGAAACAAAAGTTGATAAATTAACTAACATAATTTTTATACATTAAAATACTTGTCCATACACACAGCATGCATCACATCTGACCATACACACAGCATGCATCACATCTGGCCATACACACAGCATGCATCTCTGAAACAATATATCTTCCAGAACCAGTAGTTAATCATATACAGTTTGATATTCTTTTTTCAGCGGCCATTTGTAAATAGTAGAAGTTAAATGAAATCATTTAAACATAAACAAACTCAAAAAATATTTTTTTTTTTTTTTATATATAGGTCTTTTGAGAATTTTTTGCTATAATTGACCTCAATCTTTTGTAGATTGTGTATTTGGGGTTTTGGAATGGTTCCAATTCCATTATCAGCTCTTGTAATGAGAGTGATTCCAAATAATTAATACAGAGAAGAAATTTATTTAGGTTTCATATTAATAATTTCCATCAACTTTTATTGACACATGTCCAGTCAACTGACTTTCCCTTGACAGGTTTAGCTCCTGAGAGATGGCAAAGGGTTAATATTAAACATCACTTTTCACTTTTATTTTTTTACAAGTAATAAATATAATTCCAAATAATTAAAAAATAAAATCTCTAATAAATTTGGGGATGGACTCAAGTTTTAAAAAAATTACAAAAATTTTAATCCAAGTGATAAGAATTGCAGCAAGAAATATTTTATTCAATATTTCTTTTTAATCATTTTACGGCTAGCAAGGTGATAAAGCCACTAAAACACAATGGGTTACTGAGAGTAAAAGAAATTAGGAAAACATTACTGCGAACAAAGAGCAATGAATAGGAAAGGATTCAAGGAAACAGAAGATAATGATTGATGTTGCATTTAAATTTTTATAGATAACGGGACAGTAAGAAGGCAGAAGATAGATCCATAGGCAAGAACTTTAAAAGAAGAAACATTAGCAATGTCAACAGGGAAATGATGAGACCTAGCTGCCAATCTAGTACTACACTTAAATTCATGAAATGGAGGTACCAGAGAGGAATGTTCCTCAAAGCAAATGCCACGTTTTGTAGAAAAGGCACAAGGAAGCTATGTTACATCAGTGGGAAAGTGATTGAAATCAAGATGACAGGTTGAGACTGATAATATTGCAGAATCTCATTCAGATTTTGTTCAGAATCTCAAAGTACATTGCAGAAGCACCAGGTCGGATGAGAATTCAAATCATGGAGAAATGGCAGACTCATAAAAGATTTGGATGAGAAAAATTATTTGGCACAGCACAGCGACC
This sequence comes from Acanthosepion pharaonis, assembly GCA_903632075.3. Taxonomy (NCBI): domain Eukaryota; kingdom Metazoa; phylum Mollusca; class Cephalopoda; order Sepiida; family Sepiidae; genus Acanthosepion; species Acanthosepion pharaonis. Next base: position 2,495,539 of record CAHIKZ030000091.1, on the reverse strand, counting down.
CAACTTTCTTAGCAGAATTTACCATTATCACCCAAATTCTGATGAATAGAACACAAAGTAGAATTAGACCAGAAATAGGATAAGAAACCACCTGCATATGGACAGAAAATGAATCAATTAATTATACATAAATAGGCAGATGGGCTATTTTCTGGCAGAAATCGTATTATCAGTAAAAGCCAGATCTCTGTCTGATTCTTCAATGGTCAAAACATTTTATAAAATAAACTTAAATTTAAAATTTTGATCAATGTAAAAGTGTTAGACAGGTCTATTGTTACTAGTGTGTGTCATGGGAGAGTGAGATTGTAAACATTGATCAAGATAGTTATAAATTGGGGAGAGGGAAAGACATTCTCACGTGTAGCCAGTTGTAGCAAAAACTGGCAGATCATGTGGTCAAGTGTTGAAAGATGAAACTACGATTACAAAGATGAGGACAATAGTCCCAATAATGTAAATAGTGTATGATTAAAATATATGGATATATGTGTATGTATACACACATATATATGAGTAGGTATGTATATGTGTACATGTAGGTGCAACTATAGAAAAAATTAAAAAAGGCTCTAATATATGTATATGCCTAGGTAGATGTGTATGTACATACATGTGTGTGCAAGTGTGTGTGTGTGTATATATATATATATATATATATATATATATATATGCACATACATACACACACACAGTCAACGATGAAATTATTCATACCCCCATCAATTTTGAATATTTGTATCCATTTCTCAGAATCTAATACCCATATGTTGCCAGCTTTTTTTATATGTTAATAAGCACAAAAAAGGAATATAAACCACTACAGAGATCCATCCTTCCCTGCCCCCCATTAGAATGTCTGATTCTCAACTTCTCGAGAGCACTTCTCTGCGGCTGCTCGGTCTCACGTTGACTACTGACCTGAGATGGAACAAATACATTGAGGCAATTGCTTCATCCACCGCAAGGAAAGTTGGCTCTCTGTGCTGCACCAGGAAATTTTTCTCCCCGGAATCGATCCTTCAAATCTACAAATAAACCATTCACCCTTGCATGGAGTATTGCTGCCATATATGGTCTGGAGTCTCTTCTGTTTGCCTCAGGCTTCTTGATAAGATCCAGAGACGGATATGCAATGTAATTGGCCCTGATCTGGCTTCTCATTTGCAGTCGCTCTCTCACAGATGTGTCGTCACCTCTCTCTGTCTTTTTTACAAATACTTTCATGGAAATTGCTTCGATGAGCTGCTTGCGCTGGTTCCCAGACTTCAATTAATTCAAGCATCCTACAAGGCTGGCATCCCACCCTCACCCTTTCACTGTTGAAACTGTTAAATGTAGCCGTCTCTTCTATTCCCATGCCTTCATATCTCACACCTCTCGCCTGTGGAACTCTCTTCCCTATTGTTTCCCTGAGAGCTATAATCTCCAACTATTCAAATGTAATGTCAATCGACATCTCCAGTTGCCTTGATCTATCCACAATCCTACTCCTTTAATCTACCACTCCTATCTGCTCTTGCTCCAAATCTTCTGTAAACCCTTGCGTACTAGTGGCTTCCCGCCTTGCTTGGGGTGAATCAATTTAAAAAAAAAAAAAAAAAAAAAACAATTCTCAGAACAAGCTAAATACAAAAAATTTGACAGGTGAATTATGCAAAATAGGAAAAGACAAAATTATTCTTACAATATGAAAAATAGAAAAAATTGAACAATTTTCATAATATTAAGTCAGCATAACTTATAACTTGCTGCAATTGTTTTCTAAAATTTTTGATGAGATTTAAATAAGCCTTTTCTGCGATTTTTTTCAATTTGTCAATGGTTATATGTTATAAGTCCTGAAGGTTTTTTGGTGACTGATGATTTATGTGATTTATTCAATTCTTGCCATAGATTTTCAATAGGATTCAAGTCAGAACTCATTGAAGGCCATGGCAGAACTGTAATCTTCTTTTTCTGAATGTTTGTAAATATGTCTTAACTTAAAATTGTTCACACCATAAAACGATTATAAAGAAATATCTTGATATATATATATATATATATATATATATATATATATATATATATATATATATCGTAGTCTAATGATCTCATTGAAGCATGAAACTAATAGTCACCATCCATAGTTAATTCCTATGTCCACATATTGTATATCTATAAATAATCTATCTCCAAGATTGAACACTCTTCATCTATATATTAGGGGGTGAGAGAGAAAAAGGAAAATTTTAAACTATATAAAAGATTGTGTTTTGCCAAAAAATAAAAAATGGCCAAACAATGTGTCACTGAAGGATAACACTTTTAAGGCATTTCAAGTGTTCAATATTAAGAAATGGAGCAGCAAGCAAATAGGATTTTAAACTTATCTTCTCGACTCGGAGATTTGCAGAAATGGCATCCACTGATCAAGAGGCTCTTCTTCTTTAATGCCAAGCCTCTTTAGAATGTAGATGGTCATTGCTCTACCCAACTTACTGTCCTTTGTAGCTCTTAATAAATTTTGTCTTTTTGTTATTTCTCCTAAACTCTTCTGCCAACCATTTATTCAAGCTAAGTCTGTAATGCATTGTTTTCCTCTAATCCTCTTGCCTTCAATCTGACATGTGAGTATCAAACTTTCCAAGTCCTCTTTCCTCATTGTGGGCACTAGTAATTTTAACTTTCTCTTCCTGATGTTAAGTATAGGTTTATTTCTTGTTTCCATTTTCTCTAAAACTTTGTTGTTGCTCACATGTTAGGTCCATGGCATCCTCAGCATCCTTCTGTAGAACCACATTTCTATCATCTATGAAATTGTCCAGCATTCACTGCCATACAAAAGGACTGATATTAACTAATAGTTCAGTACTCTTATTTTCTACTTAAACTTTTCTATTTCTTAATACTTTGCTTAGCTTTTGGAATGCATTTTTCACTATACAAATGTGTCTTTGGATTTCAGTGTTGCTCTTTCTGTCCTCTGTTAAAACACTCCCCAGATTTTTGTACTTGTTTGTTGGGATGTTCCTTTTACTAACAGCCATTCATTCC